>JAUOBX010365905.1:0-10817 GCA_032360705.1 Eupentacta quinquesemita
GATGAACCTATAAAGGTTCTTATAAGACGCAAACTAAGCCTTGTGTTCCAAGTTCTAAACACCAATTTGCCTAAACAGGTCTAGAAAACCAATCACGACACATCAACTTCAAGTGTTAGAAAACTGAACATAATGTGTTGAACATTGAGGGTTTAAATGTTGAACATCGAGTGTTTAAATGGTCAGTGTTTTTTCTTCAGTTAAGATACAAGAAGAGCTGTCAAATCACTACATGACAATATATCAAATAATTTATGAATAATTATAATAAGAATGAAACAAATTGCATCGAGTATCTCAACTCGTTTTTTTTACCACGACCTCAAACGCGTTGTCAAATATCTAGATACTGCGTGCAAGTAAATTGATAGCATCCAGACGTTAACAGGATAACCTATATTTGTTATCACAATACAGGAAACTGTCACTCAAATGCATAAACATGGGGAAGCTCCAAAGCAAGCTTGGGAACACAAATTGGTTATCGATTTAGGGAAAACTCGAATCATTAACCGGCGATAAAGCAGTTTCGATCGTTAACTGGAATTTACCGGATCTTGAGAGAAGTGTACGCCGATCAGCTGTACCGCACAGTAAGCCTTCTGTCCCTCCTATCGAATTCGCTGTGAAGGACGTGAAACCAATGCGCCACACACACAAGTATTTATATAGACACGAAAATCTGTATTTTGCATTCGATGGTACGGGCATTTCTGCGTTAGCAACAGCAATATCGACTGTAACATATAGTCGAATGTATAATATATATATATATATGTCTATATGTAGATGCCTAATATTAACATGGTATTGTACGGTATAGGGGGAATGTGCGCAGACATGTTGTAAAACTTTTCCAACAGTATCCCCAGTTGCACACGTATAGTCCTTCCCGCTGGCTTACAGCTGTTCATTTTCCAACAATTTACTAGTCTCATGTTCTGGGAGAAATCGCAATGTATCTGTTGTAGGTGTATTGATTTCCTGTCAAATATGGTCACGTGCATTTACCTAACATGCGCATACTCTGGGTAATATGAGTGTGTCATGAAGTGAATAGCGATCAGCGATGATGTAGACTATCAGAATGTAGATGTCAGAATATGGAATTTGCGAGGAATTATCGTTATATATAAATGTCATGTTATACAACGTGAAGTATTTTTATACACTCAATGAACAATACTCCAGGCGTGACTTTGTAAAAACAACCAATTAGCCTACTTGAGACCATATATATTTCAATGGTTCCTAGGAACATGATGGCCATTCCAAGATCACCAAATGTAAATTCGCGTAATTTATGCGATTATCCTAAAGTTCGATGGATGTAGACATAATGTTGGTCTGAAAAACATGGTGATCCTCTTGAGGTCACCCGATGTTAAATTCGCATAATTCTTACTCGTATTTAAACGGAACGTTGAAGATGCGGACAACAATTGGGGATGGATACCATAACGGTCATTTCAAGGTCATTGAAGGTCGAATTGACATGTTTTGCGATGCTTCTATCTGAATTTGGTACACTTAGGTTGCACAAGTATGGTCCTTCGCGTTGGCTTACACCGTTCCATCTTCCCATAAATTGCTAGTACCGTGGTTGAGGAGTGCACGCGATGTTTTTGCTGTAGTTATATTTATTTCCTGTCGAAGATTGTCCCGTGCATTTACATCACCTGCGCATGCACAGGGTAATATGAGGGTTCCATGGAGAGCAATTAGCGATACTATACACGTGGGCGCTTCACCGCCAGCTCATGTTCAGTGACCTGATGTGGGTACACCTAGGTTGCATACGTATGGTCATTCCCGTTGGCTTACAGCTGTTCATACTCCCACAATTTACTAGTATCGTGGTTGAGGAGTGCACGCAATGTAAATGTCGTAGCTGTATTCATTTCCTGTCGAAGATTGTCCCGTGCATTTACCTCACCTGTGCATACACAGAGTAACAATATACGTGTACAATGAAGTCAATAGATTAGCCAATACATCTTCTCTCGTCAGAGGTACGTTTCGTTAACGACAAGAAGACTTATCATATGCAGATACATTTCACTAGAAACATTAATTTGACGAAAAATAGTATTTATTACACTTTCCCAACGTAACTGCAGATTTGTTCAACATAGTTGCCGTATTCAGGAACATAGCATCAGACACTGATTGGTAGTTGATGCAACCACAAATATAGTACCTACAGAATGTGACTAAATATGTCACGTTGACATGCAGGTCTCCACTAGTATTTTTTAGATGAAAATAACGATGGTATGTAGTTTGTCAAAATACCGTTATTGACACTGGGAACGGGTGGCTACTATGAATGCTATCCATCTATCTATTTACCTATCTATCTAGAGTAACTTGCTTATCCTCTCTTATTCTCAGGTCAGGAAAAGAGGCTACTCTTTCCCAAGGTCTTTCTTTCTGAACATGCTTGGAGAGATTGCCAAACTGTTCCAAAGCACGTCTCTCAGGTCAAATTACACACCGTACCGCATCCCTCATCTCCCTGGTTGAATTAATTAGGGATAATAATATTTTCAGCATGAGCATGTCGCCAGCATGCGACATCTGATTTATATCCTTCCCAGCCCGGTCAGAGAGTACAAAACACGCGACGCAGGGTGGTAACTGGTTTGTTGACGTGTATGGGCGTGTATGGTACATTTGTTGGATCAACATATTGGTATGTGATTCCATATCCTGTTTACATAGTAATGTATATATTGTCGGGAGTTAATCACTTCGCCCATCCTCAGTAACTCTTGTGAGAAGCAACATTGTGCTACATCGACGTTGAAATATGGACATGGTGAGATATGGTCAGCCAGAGATGATGAGATATGGCCAGTCAGAGATGATGAGATATGGCCAGTCAGATGGTGAGATATGGCCAGCCAGAGATGGTGATATATGGTCAGCCAGAAATGGTGAGATATGGCCAATAGTTGTGAACATAAACTGCACTTTGACGCTTGATGCGCTCCTAGTGGATAATCATATCCACTGTGTTGCAGCAAGAGACGACTGGCAACATGTTCTCCTATAGCCTGATACCAATACACCATACATTAAAATTCAACCAAACCTCCACTGAAATATGTGACGAATGTTTTCCGCAGGTACCATAAATTACAGGTTATGAGAACATGATGATCCACCCTGGATCACGCCTGAAATTCTCAACTCGTAAGTGAGTTTATGGTGAATATCGGAACAAACTAAATTATATTTCTCAGTTGTTTTATATTTTAGGGAATTCAGTGATAAAATGAATTATATCAAAGAGATATTGAAAGTGATCAAAGGTTTTCTTCGGAAATGAGCGAGTAGCAACAGTCTCCCAACTACGTATAATGGTGTCATCACACAATATTAAAATGAATACTTTACACACCTCAGAACTCCATGGTATAGTTAACCAGTTGATTTTCCTGCCCTGGACTACATGAGTGTCCACAATTCTGCATATATTTTACTTATTCCCAACCACGAATGATTAGGTAGCACAAATCGCTCTCAATTATCTGAATCGAGTTACATCGGCTGTATCAGACAATATGAAGCTTAGTGTAATAGAACATATCTTAGTTATGCATTGAGATAGGGTATCTTTCCTGACGAGCTTGAAATTGCTAGAGTCATTCCCATTCACGGAATAAAAATAGAAATATGTCATCAGCAATTATCGCTCAATTTCTATTTCTTCCGTGTTTGTCAATGTTTAGAGAAAGACTAGTTTTAAATCAGTTGAACAATTTTCTCGAAAGTAAGTAAATGTCATCATGGCTTCCGTCCGGGTTACTCTGCGGAACTTGCACTTATATATATATCAGATCAGCTCTACGATGCAATAAACAAAAAATGTCACTACCTTGGTATAACAGGAGATGGCGATCAAAATATATTCTGTTTACTGCTTTGGAACGTGTTGTATGCTGTATAGATAATTGCATGCTTCTGCACCTGTTTAGCTCCTATGATATTAGTTGAGACCAGTCAGATTTGAAGTAAAAGTATGAGAAGGAAAGTTCGGGTAAATACTCTCTAATAATCTCTAACATACTTGGGAGTCATGATATCTAATAAAAGGAAACGTTCGTGTCATTTGTACCGCCATTCAATCATACCTCAACTGCGGTACACGATGAACTTGAACGAATAACACCGAAAGGAAATATAATACACCATCAATACACTGAGTCTCGAAAATTATGTTCCTATTGTGTTTGCAGTGGTGATACAATTAAAGTGAGTGCTCGAAATATAATTGACATGCCACTGAGGTAATCAAAGAACGTTCCGTTCGTTGCGCTGACCAAAGTGTTTGTAAAATACCTTTGGTTTCAACCATACCGCTACTTTCGAGTAAATTTGGGTATGCTCGATCAGACAGTTCCATCTGTGTCACTTTTGTATATATATATATATATATATATATATATATATATATATATATTCATAAACACCTTCATTGTGTTTCTTCACTCTGATTGGTCATCAGATTGTATCAGTCTGCACACAATACTAGTATGAATAATTGTTGCCATGGTGATGCAGCATGCTGTTGACAATGAGTAAGTTTGAAAAGCAGACCACTGTCGGCCTGGGTTTGTTACTAGTATCAGCCTACCAGTACCATTAGCTGCGTTAGTGTGAAGCTAACTGGATGTTTATGCTTCTAGCTCAAACCAATTATCCTGTCTATTGTTGCTGTGGCAATATACATAACGTCAATCTAACATTGCTACCACACTCTGACGTCATTGATCCTGTTAGAGAGAAGTTTTTGGTGACTATGACTATACATGTTCTTGGGGGGTTATTCTACTCGTGTATTCACGGAAGGTGATCAAAGTGAATGTATTTCGGTCATTCATTTCATTTAAGACCTCTGTAGATTGCGGTTTGGTCTTCCCAGCCGCTGTGAGTACGCCATCATTGGTGCTAAATGAAATGAATGACTTCACACCCTCACTTGTATTCCCTGATGGACTGCACGAACGATATGCAATGTATATATACAGGAACGCAGAGTATATGGCGATGGCGATGAGGATTGTAATATATTCACGATCGATTATTTTGCTTTACGATGATGTCGTTTTGAATGCATTACAACTGGAAGTGCACATTGTCACTTGGAGGTTCCGAGGATGAATATGAGTTCTATAGGTGCGCCACATTTATGTGAATGTGCGTGTCAGTCATTTGGGTATTACTAACCTTCTTTCCAGGAATCACAATGTGCATCATCATAAGTAAGGCATTGTCCATCATATTTCTTCCTTCTGGAGTCAATGATGGGTATTCCCGCCGTTCCGAGTGTCTAATAGCTAATCAATATATCTGGTTGAATATATAGTTTTGGAATCGTTCCTCTAGCATCTTCTCTGTTTCAGTTAGATAAGAGGTAATTTCACTCGAATTCAGGTTATTAACATTGATTTTAGTTATTTAAACTATGATACGAACGTAAACAGCATTGGAAAATGCCTGACTGTAGACTTCGCCAGTACCAAATAAATACCAATGTGACGAATTGACAATGTGACAACCTACTATGTTTGCTCAACATTGTTTTCTGGTTTACACTCAATGCCGCAAGGAGCCGCAATATGCATAATCACGAATGACGTACTTTTCGGGCTTTTCATAATTGACAGTTTCAATGCCAAACCTGTCTGCCTGTCGGCTGTGCACTTAAAATTCGTATTGTATGTATACACTTAGGCAGTCAGTTCTGGGTTGTCACTAATTAACGGGTGCTTCGTATTCTATAAAATTGCCTCTCGAGGCTACTCTCAGTTTTTCCTAGTAGGCGTTTCTCCGAAAGCGGTCGATGTTGAACGGGATCCATAATATAATAATTGACAAGACGGGGAATCCAAACTAGTAACATTCACTTATATTACCGATAATTCTCGAATTACACAATGTCACCATAGTTTGACATTGAGAATAAGTGGTAACGAGCACCATTGGTGTAACATACACCCAAACTCTGCTTGGTGATGCGGAACTGGTACTATAGAGTCACACTCGATATATCACACTCTTTTTCATGGTTTACTCGCCAGACACGGGTAACAATCCCATCCAAGCCAGCCAGGGTGCATACCTGTACCTGATACAGAACTCTTGGCATCTGCGAAACCTTGCCAGGTCATGGACCAAGGCGATGTCTCTGAAGCGTGACCTCAATGCGAAGAGGTGCTCATTACACGCAGCAACAACATACAAATCACCTCTTCCTCAGTTGGGATGAAGCACCTTGTTCGAGGGTACAATGCGAACTTGAACCGGTAATCCCTACTTATCAGCTTGACGATCTAACTAACCGGACTACCACACTCCACGTGCACAGGGAATGTAAGACATGCTTATTATTGTTATACGTGTCATTCTTCTCGAATAATCCACATACACCACACTACAACGTGTTCTAGTAATGTCAGCTTTGATCAGGCACATCGGCAGAGGGAAATGTATCTTCCTAGATATACACTAGACAAAACATTCAGCACCACTCTACTTTGAAGGACAGTCATAGCCTAATCATCGATGTCGCGTAAGATATAATCACTGGCGTTCTTGCAGCCGCGTTCACGCTTATCTAATAATAATTAAAGCTGAAGTGCGTTCGGGATGTTGAATGTTAATATATCCCCGAACGCATTGGGTGTATTGGGAAATTATGGTTTTGGGGGTGTAGCCGCCGCCGACGCTGTCTCCGGAAACATTAGGCGTTAGCGCAACAACTCTCTAACACTTCATCCGATTGAGCGAAACTTGGTACACCTGTCCGCCCTAGTGAAATCATCTATGGGTTCGAAAGTGGGCGTTCCAGCATGACTGCTAACTTCTACATTGCACGTTTCATGAGAAAATACTGAGTTTGTCCAATTTACACGAAGCTTAGTGGGTGTGGACTACAGTTGGTGCAGAGAAACATGATGGTAATTTCAAGGTCACCGAAGGTAAAACGTGCGTAATTCATGTGATTCTTTCATCGGATTCGAACGAAACTTGATGGATGTGGACTACAGCTGATGCCGGAGAACATTACGGTCATTTTGGAGCCATCTGAAGCCAAATATGCGTAATCTATGCAATTTTCCTAACTTCGTCGGAATGGAACGAAACTTGATGGATGTCCACTACAGGTGCTCCTGAAAAACATGAAGGTAATTTCAAGGTCATCGGAGTTCAAATTGAGTTCATGAGATTTTCCTGATCATCGCTTGTCAGGATATACAAGTGGGCGGTTTAACCGCCTGCACATGTTTAGTTATGATCTGACACCTAAATTGTTTGGAACGAACTGAATATTGTCGAAACGATCCCATGAATAACATAACGTACACTTGACATTACTTATTTATGATACTGCCACAATACCGTATGTACCACACGCATGCTACAATTGTAGTAATGTCTATAGTGGTTGGTATCGACCTCTGGCATTGCTCATCTCATGTTGGCGAAACGTAATAGATGCATTTCGAAGAATTATGAGGGAATCCTACGAATAATGTTGACTTATTGGCAAAACAATTGCCTAGATCTTATAATTCAGGTTGACCTAAAAAATATATGTTACATTTATCTGCAGAAACTAACTAATATGAATACTACTACTACTAATAACAGTAATAATTAATATGATGATAACAACAATAATAATAATATTGACATGAATTTAAACTTTTTCTCACAGCTATAAAGTATGTTCACTTACGTAAGCTTCTGGCACGACGACTCTGTGTCTTCCTCAAACAACCACTGGCTTGGTGTATCCAGCAGCACTATCAATCTCAGCTGTCACCTGACCTGGTTGACGGCTGGTCTTGTGACAGTATGATGAACTGGTTGACGGGCGGGAGCTCGTTACGGTCTCGGTCTTCGTTCAGTGAACTCGGAAGGCGCCGGATGTTAATGGGTTCCCGTATGCCACCCGAGCTCCACTCCAGTTGATGCTGTGTTTGGTGTGGATGATGTGTTGGGATACAGGAGGAGATGTACTGATGGGTCTCACGTGTTCTGCTGAATGTTTTGGGGGGCACGATCCGACTCTCCTACATAGGCAGCTACGCAGTCCTCACATGTGGTATTGTTTGGTATGGTACACAGTCCTTGATGATAATACTAATATAATTAATAGTAATCATCGTTACCCTCAGTTTATGCGGTTATGTCGCTCTTGCCAGAGTATTTATTTTTGAAACGTGTACTCAACGTCTTCTCTGGATCTCACAGGCATGCCAGGACTCGAAACCACCTTTTTCAGCAAGAATACCTACTGAATTCAAGATGACGGACATTTAACACGATATTCGCTCAATCACCATCTATTCTGGACATATATAATGGATGTAGTTGTTCTGTATATCGTTCAAAAGTTAGTTTGACGACAAATAGGGTTGATGTAGCTGTTTATTAACATGATCAGACCCTGCCAGTGATATCGGAAACATGGAATCTCATGCCAGGACTGACCCATGCTAACGGCAATAGATCTCGCCCCATTTTATCTGCCGTTAGCAATTCAGGGGTCAGCAACCTCTATGGAGTCATGACCTTAAAAAGAAAAGTCCATTATGCGGGTACCTAGATAGTGTTACTATCTGAGAGAGGCGCCACCCTTATTTAGTTGATGCGGCAAAAAAATGGGTACAAAAGAGGGCCAACTTATGCCGTCAGAGAGTATTTAATAATTGTAATATTGATCATGTTCACGCAATTATATACTCCGTTTTCCCTTTTTCCATTTGCCGCCCCATGCCGCCCGATAGAACTGCACCTGAGCATGTATATCCAGTTGTAGTGAATGAAAAGGAAAACTGATCGAAGCAAGATGTTTAGAAACTATTTTATCATTATTCGAACTAATTTAATAAAAAAAACACAGAACATCATGAACGATACATGCAGTCGAGAAAGAGAGCGATGCCAGAATCATCAACCTTTTGGACATCCAGTGAGACTTTGAGCCTGCGTCCCAAGACTAAGTGAGTCGATCCTGAGACGAATAGGTAAAAGCGCAATTCTGAGTTAAGCGCGAGGAGTTGTAGTTTCTGTTCTGTTCCTCCACCTCTACTTTCCCAAAGGCGGAATTGTTATGGCTGTAATATTGTCGTGCCTAATTGATATGTTCATGGCTTGTTGGCTGTACACTGGAACGGGAACCTGTTCTGCCTACAACTTGGAAAGGTCAGTCATACATCCAAGGGGTTAGCCAGGAATATATCATCGGTGAAAATAATATATAATATAATAATATGTCCTGCGAATTCACTCCCAGGCTCGTCCAGAAAGGCAGCTACCTTTTACGAAGCTCATAGAGACACTGCAGAGCTCGTCCCCTGGAGAACCACCAAGTAGACCAAGTTAGAATGGACTACATTCTCTTCCTCACTGCACAGCCTCGTGAAAAGTTTGAATTTGGTGGCACTCTTCCTTGTACAGTCGATGATATTCACAGCGAGGCCCATGCCACATGCTAACTCCAGTGACATATATTTGACAGGCACTGCTTCACACCACTATGTAATGGACGAGGTATTGGAGTCCCGTCTCCCACCCCTCTCAGTGGAGTAGACTCGGTGCTGTAGTATTGATCGATCGGTTTCCTGGCTTGCCTCTCTCCAGTGTAGTAGGCACTTCGCTGAAGTGACGGGCGACGCTTTGGCTCACTGGCTGATTCCCAAGTGGCGTAGGTTCTTTGCTGCAGTAATAGGCGAGACCTTGGCTTCCCGACTAACCACCTCCTCAGAGGAGTAGGATCTCTGTTGTAGTAGTGTAATAGGCGTTGGCAACCCGGCTAAAGCACACCCCCTCTCATTAAAGTAGGTTATTAGCCGTAGTAATGGGCGAGACCCTAGCTCCCTGGTTCCCTGGCTGACCTATCGCCTTTTCCGATATTAGGGTACTCGCTTTACAAATTGTAAAGAGGAAGGGTAATTCAACACCTTACGGTCCTGGTGTATTGTGAATTGAACATCAGTATATTATTGTCATGCTCATGCAATTACCATGATCATGCTCCTAACATGATACCTGTGCAAACCCAACTTGGAACGATCAAGGTAATACTTGGTATATGGGTTCCTCATGCGGAGTACATGATCCGTATTGTTTTGAAGTTGGATCAGAGGTCATGTGAGGTCAACAGAGTTCAAAGTCTGAAAATCTTGTTAACAGCATAAGTCATGCTCGGTAAGAAGTTTAAACAGACATCAAATGACTCATATACACCGCACATCTAGATATTACATATTATGGTTTTGTCTGGCGGAAATGGACGTCGAATCAAGTCTGTGCCGAACCAAATTTTAGATACAAAACCACTTTGTCACAATCAAAAGAGGCTGAAAACCTGTTGACAAGCGAAAGGTCGCGTCTGATGATTCTGATACGGATCACCTGAAATGACCATTACATTAGCGGAGAACAAATATAACTTGCATTCACTTAGCTTAATGTATTGGTAACCTCTGCTCGCCCCTAATGACTCCTCTTGGATGTATCGATGGATGGATGAGTGAATGCATAACGTATAGTATACATTCGTTGAGCAGTACATCTGAAGAGTACACTTCAGAAAACGTGGCCACATTCTGACGAAACGCACAGTGTGTATGACGAATAAAAATTATAGGAATATTCAATATATGCAAGTTGTGATACAATGAGTTAACACTTTCATTGACCTTTATTGCCCACTGAATCAATGTAACTGTTAAGTGAGTCTGCTAAAATTGTGTTACGTAAAGTTCTCTCCCATTTTCACGGGGGGGGGGGGGGGG
>JAUOBX010366016.1:0-10817 GCA_032360705.1 Eupentacta quinquesemita
CTATTTCCCCCAAATTGGGGGACCCCCACCCCCCCCCCCCCCCCCCCCCCACCCCAGGACAAATTTCTGCGTACACTACTGACAATGTTTTAGCACACTCCCGACCTATTATTTAGCTTGGTCATACAATTGTCACGGTCCAAGTTCACTGCACTCCCTCAGTGTGAGCTGAGCATGATTGTGTTAGCTTTGTTCCTTCCAGGTGGTGGTGCCAGCCATTGTGGCCGTGATAAAGGAATTTCGGACTAATATGGCAAATTCAATTTGCGTCATCAAGATCGCTGGTACCAAGAAATACATGTTTTGTTTCTTCTTTACACAGGATATTAGATCTAATAATGAATCAGATGGTAATGACGGTTTTCGCCTTGTAACCTTTGAATGATTACAATATTAGAATAGGTGATTAGGAAATTGAGTTACATGGTATAGTGTGGTCCAGGAAATTACAATAAATGGATTACTTTTCCTGTTCGGTCGAAATGACCACAATATTGAGTAAATTGATTCAAGCATCTGGGTTTGGTCAGTCAGGGTCATCCATTGTGTGAAACACGATAGGGCATGCATTATAATGATATGATTATAATTTAATATAAGATTCTTAGTTCTTTCAGGAAGCCAGGCTTCCTAGTCATTACTATTCAATCAATTTGTATCCTGGATTGGCTGTCGTGAACTTTTTCTGTGGAACACTTCTTGCTCATTATCCAATATGTAGATGTATATCATAAAATGCTTTTGAGGAAACAAAATCTGCATGATGTGATGATGTTCCTTGGGAAGGGATTTAGTGTGGTTTGAAAATGTATATCAAAACTCCATCTAATTGCCAAATTTGTTGCAAACACAGAGTCACCACAGACCTGCCCGCTCTCATCTCCAACACCCAACTGCAGGTTCTCCGGTCTAGAACCAAAATAGATGATGATCGTACCTCTGTTAATCCTGTTCCTGTTTATGCTACCTAACTACCTTCCATCAAGTTAAGGTCTCTTGACTCTATCAATCCTTTGTTACACGTGACGCATCTATCTTCTATATACGTTAAAATTGATATGGTTTACGCAGCTGGATAAAGATAAAGTAGCTACAGTTCACTGACAACCACTAATCGTTGTCAGCGAGTGTCAGACCTACATTGATTTGAAATAAAGTGAAGGAATTTTGATTCCTGGATATCTTCAAAACCTTTCTTCCACTACTGACATGGGAGATTAACAACTGAGGAAGTAATTCTGCATTATTTCTTCCAATACATCTTTATGACTTTGTGGACTCACACTAAGGTTCTAGTCCAGAGATTCTGATTCCTTTCCTGGGATCATGCTGCCACTGCCTCTTCTTATAGTCAGCTATTAATACTCTACTATAGGCAGTCTGCTAGCTCTGGTTAGAGTTCCAAGTCATCATAAACTTCTTATGATGGTGGTAGACATTTTACTGCAGTGGAGAGACCACAGATCTTGGAGGAGTGCCACAAAGAAGTGACAGCTTGGACTTGATGATGGTTCCACTGGTCACAGAGGGACATAATCACTAATGACCTTTGACATTGATTACTGGTTAGTGGATACTGAGTTCAACATTTATCATCTATTTAAACTCACTCATGTCACTGATGATCCTGGTATGAAGTGTGAAGGAGAATTCTCAGAGCATCAGCAACTCCCTTGGAACAGTTAACAAGAGTTCCTTTGGGTATTGTGTGGGTGTTTGATGGTGAATGTTGAAGTAAATGAAGGTTGACTTTGATCACCTAATAATGTGTCTCGAGTGCGAGCCAGGTAAAGCTAGAAACTGATGTGATAGCTGGAATACAACCTTTACCCTATACCTATGATTCTAATCGGAACCTATAACTACTAGACGTCTAACTACAGTTCACTTACCACCACCAGCAACATTCGGAAAGTACCAGACTTGATGTTGATTAGAAATAAAGTGGAGAAATGTTGATTCCTGGATGTCTTCAAAACCTTTCTTCCACTACTGACATGGGAGAATAACAACTGGGGAAGTATTTCTGCATTATTTCTTCTGATACATTTTTATGACCTTGTGGTCTCACACAAGGATTCTAGTCCAGAGATTCTTATTCATTTTGTGGGATGATGCTGCCACTGCCTCTTCTTATAGTCAGCTATTGATACTCTATTATGGGCAGTCTGCTAGCTCTGGTTAGAGTTCCAAGTCATCATATACTTCTTATGGGGGTAGGAGAAGTTTTACTGCAGTTGAGAGACCACATGTATTGGAGGAGTTCCACAAAGAAGTGACAGGGTTGGACATGATGATGGTTCCACTGGTCACAGAGGGACATAATCACTAATGACCTTTGACATTGATTACTGGTTAGTGGATATCAAGTTCAACATTTATAATCTATTTAAACTCACTCATGTCACTGATAATCCTGGTATGAAGTGTGAAGGAGATTCCTCAGAGCATCAGCAACTCCCTTGGAACAGTTAACAAGGGTTCCTTTGGGTATTGTGTGGGTGTTTGATGGTGAATGTTGATATAAATGACCTTTGACTTTGATCACCTAATAATGTGTCCCAAGTGCAAGCCAGGTAAAGCTAGAAACTGATGTGAGAGCTGGAATACAACCTTAACCCTATACCTAGCCAGCTACATAATGTTACAGCCTCTGTTTAAGGCGTTGCCTGCACATGGCACGTCTATCAACTGGCGCTGCAGTAATTCCTAGTTATCGGTCGGCCCGACAGTGTGAAATCACCAGTGTCATGCCTGACTCTCGACTAGACTTTCTGGATTTTGATAATCTGGTCGCTACCAGTGAAGGCAAGATGGAAGGATATATCTTTTGGATTCTATCAAAACTTGAACTAGAATTGGTCCTGAACAACATGAGTCATTTTGAGGTCACTGGAGGTAGAATTGACGTAATTCTGTAATTAGTTTGAGCGAAACTTGTTGTGGTTGTTGTTGAACTACCCAGGTTACGGACCAAAGTGAAGGTCATTAGGAGAAAAAAATTCGCATAATTTATGTGGGAATACATTCCGGCAGTTTACCGGCCTGCACAAGTCTCGTTTGATTTCGGTACTCATTTGATGATGCAACTTGAGTCCCAGTTGGCCACCTAACTTGCTACAATACTGCCTCCCAGTAGGTGTTAAACATTCTGAAATATGTGCTGCTCCTGGATAATGTCAACAACCATCTCTGGAATTGTCATCACAGAAGCCTAGCTTACCAAGTAGAACTTTTATGAGAATCCACACATCCTGGAAATCGGTATGAAAGCTGCTGCGGAGGAAATGGCACAGTAAGAGCCCTGACTAATGAATGCAGTTGCTTGGCTCAAAACCCATGCATAAGTAGGTCAAAAGTGGCAATGCTAGCTTTCAGAAATTGGCCTGGGATTCTCAATCTCAGAAGTGAAGTTATTTTGAAACCTTCCGGTCTATGACAAAATCGAACAGGTTTGAATGCCCAATGTAGTACCAATATTTCGATACATTCTCACTATTCTTTTTTATACAACCTAATACCCCCTGTCAACTTACCAAATGATTTTGTGACTGGGCAATATCCTAAAATTGGTAACCATCCAGAGAGACAGAGATTTTGGGCAAACAAAATTTGTTAACTGCATGTTGGTAGTCATCTTGGAGAGGTGGCTGGGCATGTGAGGTTTGCCAGTCTGGGTTTTCCTTACTGTAGCCATGGTTTATATCCCAAATTCCCAAATTCTATAGTTCAATCATAAGATTTCGGCAGGTTAAATGATAAAGCAATGTCCTTTCCTACTTTTCAGACCCTTTAGATGCTCATAATCTAAAATTAGAAGCCTGACGTGGCCCAAAACTGAGGTGCCCATGGAACTAAACTCATAGCAGCATGCCGGGTTGCAAACAAAGGCACTGCCTTGCCTATTGCCCTATATTGATCAAAACTGTTAGCTTGAGTTAACAAACTTCATACAATTATGAAAGGAGATAAATAGGAACCACTGTCATGCATCAATGGATACACACAATGATCACAGCAGGGCATTGACTTCTGCAAGCTTCTGTTAGGCACTAAATCAGGTAGGCTGAGTTTCCCAAACCACTACACAAAACACCCGATATGAGTGCGTTGTTGCAAACTGGCCTCATATTGATTTCATCGGACACTTTTTGAGTAGGCCTATATTGATGAACCCTTGCTGAACTGGAATTAGAAATAATGCCTATGGGTTTGTTTAATTCACTGAATTGTTTGTGTAAACCAGAAGGTGCAGCATGTTGTACTCTCCAATCTCTCAATCACGGTCACAGTGTTAGCGCTGAGGGGTGGGATAGTCAGATTCTGACTACTTTATCCAGGATCCCTCTCAAAGATTATTGGTGAGAGGGATATCCCCTCTCATTTGACCAAATAGCAGTCCATACCTGAACCTAAATTTGCACTATGATGATGGCGAATCCCTCTCGATAAAAATCCCAAACAGGGAAATCCCTCCCTGACTCGATTCCTTAGGGCTAACACTGCACGGTCATTTATTTACTGAACCTTCTGGAGCCCTGCTGGGATTATCTAGGCATGAATTTCACGCTATAATGGCTGAATCGCTTACTAGCTAGCACCCCTATAATCCACAACCCAACAGCAGACGTTACAACCTCAGTATCCACTCAGTGGAGGATTCTGGGCGACTACTTTAGTTTTGAGCACGGTGTTGGACGGGGAGGTCTGTAGCTTGTGTGCAACATCGGTCAGTGTGGAATGGTTATCATAGCATGGTAATGCTCAAGCGTACTTCTGCTTCACAACATGCCGGGAATCTCAACAGGTGATTGTGTGTGCGCTCAGGCATGTGCAGGGTTTGTGACCTCTCTCAACAGTTTCAAAGAAACCTCCTCGTTCTCCGAGAGTTGACATTCGTAGAAAATTTAGTGGGAAACGACACTGACATATAGAAAGTTCGCTCCTGTGTAACGTAACGTGTGTGCAACACTTCGAGTATCCCAGTAGCTCTCTGTGATTCCTGGCTCATCTATCTCCGGCATCCCAGGTGCAGTTGGAACACTTCAATTCGTTTCAGAATGGGTCACAATGACCCAGAAAATACTGAAACACAGAGAAGGAGGGGACCAATGTGACGGGACTATAGACCATGTCACAATTGAATATGCTATGGAATATACACAAAAACAGATAGAGACAGGTTTCCATTTTCAATCACGTCCAGGTTTTTTCTTTACCTTAAAATGGGCCAATGTATACAAATATAAAGCTTTTAATTTACATGGAAACAGATGCTTAGCAAAATATAGATAGATGGACCGATGCTATCAACATGAATAACAAATACAGTATCACAGCCTAATAACTTTTCTAGCCCCGCTTCTCTACACAGACGTGTGCAATGTTCCTAACATTAGCTTGTTGAGGTTGCAATGAAACAAGGAGTAGAACAAAAGGTTGATATTTTTCTGAATGCAGTCCGCAACACTGCATACTAATGTTAATAATCTGGCAACTGTAGGATTCTCACTGATTGGTTGATCATGAGAAATCAATCAGCCAAACCTTGACAGTAATAGTACTGTACCGTATATACTTTGGGAATTTGTTTCATCCTACTCTGAAATCATACGCAGGTTACACATGTGGTAAATCTAGATTGCGTTGCCGGCCACACACAGGCATGCTGTAGGATGGAGGTAATAAATACACGAATAATCCATAGAATTGTTGCCTCTGCTTGAACTAATTATTAGCACAGAAACCGGCCTATGGCATAGAAGGGAGTAAATTGGTCCCATGCGATCAATTCGCGTCGGGTGTGAACATGTTACAGAGGCTTCACGAACTAAGCCAACGGCAAATGAGGTAGGGCGGCCGGCTCACCTTGCCGCCTTCTTTTCCCCAGTGAAAGTGCCACGTTCCGAATCACTGCTGGGTTGACAGAAGGGCTTCAGATGAACAACCGAGCCAAGTCTCGAGCCGCCCAGCTTCAGTATCCAAGGCGAGTGATGTAACCACTACAACACGACCACACAGATCTACTTGAAATTTACTTACATCCTAACGTTCTTCACATTCTATTGGATGCCTGTATCTACTACATGGTATTATCAGACTATCCAACTGTAGGCTGGAGATCAGATGCTCTAGCAGTTCAAGTAAACATTCTGCAATTACCCTTTTCACATAGAACTAACACTATATTAGTCAGTGATGGGAATTAGTATATTATAGATATTATGTGATCTACCAGTTATATAATGTATGCTAGTGTAAATGATGACACAGCATCCCATGTCACTCGGGTACCGTACATGCATAGACGGAACTTCACAAATAGTGTACACAGTATTAGAGAAACTCTCAATATGGCAAACCCTCCACCCCCTCCCCAACCTCCGGAGGAAATCATTTTTCCAGCACGAAACATCACAGATATTTCCCCCACTCACACTTGAAAATAATATCGTTGAGATTCTGGAAGTCCTGGAACTGGAACATTATTATCATTTTCAATGAGTTATGGCAGTTGGCATGTATGCGTCAAGTATGTTTATGACAATCAGTTTATGTGGATAATCGTGGCTTGTGAGTTTTGAAGACTAGACAGTGATCATGTCCTCGGAATATTAACCTAATTTGCACCCTATTTCCTGTCAATTGGGAACTACTGTATGGTGTGTCCACCAATTTTTGCTGAAAATACCATAACGACAACTACCATATTGCTGTTCAATATGGAAAGTAGAGTTCCCTCGCTCAACAATTTATCCATAGTACTGAAGAAAGGCTTTGCTTGTCAGTAGGATTCATACCTTGCCGAGCCACTGCTTCACCCAAGAGTTGCATTCACAAAGGCTGTATGTCAACTACAGCTCAAAACTGATGAACATTAACACAACAAAGAGGGCAACAACAAAAAATTCTGAAAGACTTAAAAACAACATGAAATTAAGAAGCAACTTCAAAGTGTTCAATGTTCTGTTGAAAATATCTGTGTGAGTAGGCAAACTGGATAAGAGAAGTTTGAAAGTTTGTTCCAATTAGCTTCATGAAATCAAGCAGCCCGTGGGCATTTCACTTGCCCGTGCCAGTAAAGTTGAGTTACTGCCCAGTAATATGACGCTCTCTTGTACTGAAAATCTTATCTCACTTCAGTTGCGCTGTAAACCACACAATATCTACTCGTCAATCAATACCACACTGGCACACAGGTGCATCATGACATCCCACAATATTGCTTAATCGAAATAAGCATCAGCATTTCTTCAAATGCGTCATACAATCTAAATATATAATCCAATCCTTTCCTCATCACGAAACATCTTCAGCACTCTGCAACGTGCTCCCCAATAACCAGCATATGTGTATGCCAGTGGCAAGTTCAACCTTTGATCAGTTTGGACTGTTCAACCTTTTTGATCAGTTTGGACTTTGGAACACTTTATAGACCAGTCTGACCTCTGTGCAGCTTTCTCACCCAACAAGGAAGGCGATGGATGGCATTCCTCAGGGTTTCGCATCAGCAACAGCCCGAACCCTGGCCGCAGTGATCCCTTCAGTCGGCATCGTGTGGCACAGGTATACAACAGAGCTTCCTCCAGATGTTTGGCTTCCGTGCTTTGGTTTTCTTCGTCTTTGGTGGAACGTTGACAAAGTAGTTCTCCTTCTTGCTCAATCTCCTGATGAGGCTTCTGGAAGACTTGACAGGAGTTGCCAATTTGAGTCCAGTCAAGATGGCGGTATCAAAGACCTCCTTGAGGTTGTGTTGTGTCAGCGCGGAACATTCGACGTACGCGACAGCGTTCATCTTCTCAGCACGTTCCCTGGCCTCAGCCTCCGGTACGGGGGACTCTTTGTTCTGGGAGAGTTCTATGAGTACCTTGACGTCCGTTCTGAGGTCACTCTGTGTTCCGACGAGGATGACAGGGGTCTTTGGGTTGTAGGAGCGGATTTCCGGGAGCCACTTCTCCATGAGGTTGAGATACGAGGTTGGGGAGACAACGCTGAAACACAGCAGGAAGACGTCGGTCAGTGGGTAGCACAATGGGCGGAGCTTGTCAAAATCATCCTAGGGGAGAAGAAGAGGAAAAGCGTGAGCAAATGAGTGTCAAGAGTCTCAAGGCATATGCCTTACAAACTCGATACCTTTGCTGAACAGGTCCCCCAAGTTCCATTACATTACAAATTCTGAAGGTGGGTGTGATCTGGGTTACAATTCGTTATCCAAAAGGGTTGTTATTCCAAACTGAGCATAGGAGCTGTTTTCCCGAATTGAATCGAGGTCATTATACCAAATGGAGCTGATGTTATATGTGCCAGTCCACGATCATCAATGCGCATGCTCACAGCAGCTAAATCTAATGAAATGTTCAGGAACAGAGGGGTTCCAAACTGCCATATATTTGCACCCGATTTTCTTCAGGGGAGTTCTGCAAGATTGCCTTCCCCCCAAATGTAAACTGTGCGACAGTGTTAGGTCTCTGCTCCCAAGTAACCTTCAACATTGATCATTTAATATTCATCAACCATGAACTGGCTTATAAATTCAGAATAACAACCCAGATGATATTACTCAGAATAACAACCCTTTGGAGTAATCAAACACTATCTTGGGATAACGACCCTTCAGAATAACCCCCTATCTCAGCAGAATGATAATGATTTTATCAGCAGTAGGCTACTGTAGTTCATGGTGGACATCTTGTTAATGTTAACTCAGTCCACGAGCCTAGTTCTAACGCTCTTTGAAATTATAACAGAGGCTCCTTTAAGGTTTCAAAAATAGGTCTGATCTTAGTGACCTTACACAATAAACAGAAAAAGAATATGGCAAACAGCTGTACTGAGAACCCCTGCTTGCATCAAAGGTAGAAACTATATAGATTCCCATGCGTGACCCACAATTGCATGGGGGGCAAACAATGATAATATTGCATAGGATTCCGGATTTCCAGCAGGCGCCCTCAAATAGCAAGCAGGCTGCAAATGCTATACTGATGTCTGGAAATGCAAATTGGTCCAGTCAATCCAGTGGTATAGCAATATACTGTCGCCAATATGGTGCAATAAGAAGTGTATTGTCGAGCTTTGAGCCCCACATTGAGGAGGTGGCAACTGGCAGAATATGGCTGAACTGTACCATTCACGATGGGAGCAAATATAGCCATATTATGATCTAAGTCATGAATATAATTTTTAACATTCAGCATGTTCAAAAAATATGGGCTATTTCAGCCAGGTTTTGTGAATGTGACACTATCACGGGGGCAGTGCAGTATTGACAATTTATGTGTGACACCAGTGCCTAGTCATGAAGGTGTTAGTGAGAAAGTCACATTTAACAATGGACAGATCGTGATTTGGAAGAACAAAAACGGAACAGTGGTCTCCCAAAATATCTGCAAAATCCTGTTTTCTGCTGATTTGAGATTCCCAAAATAAAATATACTATACACTTCTACTATACTGTAGGCGAGAGCGAGCCCTGCCCATGCTCATAAATAGGAGACATGGCCTCACACGCCAACATTTTACTGTGTGACATTGAAGAGTCAACAGTCTACTCAAAATGTGAAGGGACATCCTCATTAACAATCAGAGCCAAAAAGTGTTGAGGGGCAACCACCATCCCCACAACTCCACAAGTGGATCAAAGCTGACAGAACAGTTCATTCAATCAAACAATGAAGTGAGATGACCCCAGAAGAATCATCCAGACCTTCAATGGAGTAGGCCTCTAATCCAGATCAAGTGTTCTATTGTAGCCTATAATGGGTAAAGCTAGCAATGTAGTAGCACTGACCAAGGCCATTGGGCAAAATATTTATTCACAGTTTCATATTAATCCTTGGACCTTGACCCTAGTTCTTCTGTCAAGGTTGTTATGCAGGCAGGCTTGGCTCAATGTCCGAACTGATTACCAATATCATACCATGGTAGGATAAAACCTTACCTCTGGCCCAGTGGCCCACAATATCTCAAATATAAAGGAAATCATACTGAATATAGGGCACTTCTTTTAAAGATCACTAATCACCTTGAATAACAAAGTTGATCAAATTGGTCTTGGTTTCGCTACTGTAAATAACAGAGTATTTATACCATGTAATTTGAAAGACAATTAGGAAAGTGAGAATCTTGCCAGGAAAACAATGTTTAGCAATAGAGAGGAGGCCTAGAAACTGGAAAGTAGGTGAAACAAAGTGGGTGTTGTGCGAGTATGAGACCCACTAGCAACTTAGACCTAGCAGCACAGAGGTAGAGTCACTTTCCTGTACTGGCTGCATTCATCCCTAATGAAATTCACCAACACTTAATTGTAGATCTTTGACTGGTCAACTGTTAGCTAATGGTCCTAGTCAAATAACACCTGACCTTTGCCCAGGTGACAGTGCCAGACTGGATGCAAGGGATCATATTACCACCCCACTGGCACAAGAGAGGTGCCCTGACATTCCTGAGCTGCCTCCAGGGGCCAGAGCTGCCATGTAACCCTACACCCTCACAGTCTTGGAGGCACATGGCTAATATTGAACCATGGAAAAGCTGTACCACTCAGTAGCATGACCCATTGGGTGCAACATAAAGTTAGATTGTTGGAAATCAAGGTGGAATTCCATAAATGCTTAAATACGAAATTACCAAATATTGCTTCCAGGTCGACATCAACATGAGCAAGAAGTGTGTCGAATAAGCTCACGCTGTATCCGGGTTGCAGAGATGGAAACCAATTCCGAAGCAGAATAAAATTATTTGATTAAATTGGAACAAACACTGAGTAGGCTAACAAACCATGTGCAACAAAGCAGCATCATAACGTATACAGCGTA
>JAUOBX010366127.1:0-10817 GCA_032360705.1 Eupentacta quinquesemita
ATTGGATAATTTATCGGCAGTCTTATTATTTACCGTATTTATGTCACTCAACTTCGGAGTCGGAAAATATTGCCAGTCAAATGTTAGTTGGAAAAATGCGCTAACCCAGGTAGGCTAAGCTATCGAGAATTCCGAGTGGAATTTCAAAAATTCCGACTGTCAGAAATTCCCCGGTCGCGACGGCTCTGCCCTGGAGAAATTGAAGAAATGATTGTTCAATGTTGTCATTTGTATCTGTGCTAAAAATTGATTGTAATAGTGTGGGGCCTAATTTAATTAGGATGACTGCGCGGTCTTCAATAATAATATCTTGTGCGTATGACTTTACCATGTCAGTGACATCGTGTCCGTGAGCTCACAGATGATCCCCTGATCACAGAACACATGCACGCCCCCTTCGATTTATGCAGGAAATATTTATTGAACATCCCAACCTTCTTGCCAACCTAACCAAATCAAACCAAATCAAACAAGTTTTAATATGTGGATTCAACATGAATTGACTATTGTATGAAAGATAGGCCTACTTCCGTAGAATGCAAAATGACTGTTAAAAGTTTACCGGTCTAATTAGAATATTATGCCATCTTAGAATCCCTGTGTGATTCATGCAAATTGGAATTGGGTAAATTGTACCACACTCATTATGTTTTTTGTATTATCACTCAGTCACTATCACTATGTATCATATCCTGTACAGCACGTAGACCACAGGGTTTCAGAGTTTATATTGGATTGCACAAGCAGGTTCTACATCATGTCAGTCCTTATTCATCTAATTTAGTCACTCTCTACTTTCTTCACTCTTTTGAACTTGCCAACCTCATGTATTATATTCCTATTTAACCTGCTCGATCTTCTTGACCATCCGACGTACATTACACTACCAGTGAATAAGTTGATTTACAAGTTATAATTATTCTAAACGATCCGTTTCAATGAATAATCTGCAGGAACGAAAAAATAGTTTCACCTCCTTGTCCCCAAAGAATATTGTCTAATTATAAATATTAGCTGGCATGAATATCCTATATGTGGCACCTTGGTAATTATACAACATGTGTGAACAGATCCCCAACCGATCTGTCTTTCCAGCCTTTATACTACTATATCTTATATTTGTATAATGACCTAAAACACTTTGTTCATGTATTCGATCAGTGAGATTACGTTGTATTGACCTGTCTTGTCCACGGATTCTTAATATGAGCAGTAATTATCCTCTTTTGCCGTGGATGCCCTAATTAACTGGGAATTATAAATAATAGCCGTCCCTAATCTTTGAATGTCCTTCGCTAAGTTTGCTGTTTATATTAAAGGCGGGATGAATATGGTCTTCGTTCAAATGGATCAATATAATTTGATACAAACTCTCTTTTGTTCAATAACTGGCACTAGTTTGGAGCTTTTGATAGGCACAGAATCCTGCGACAGGAAACACCAGGGTATTACTATTACCCCTGGCTACATAATTCCATCATTATGTGACCAAATTGGAGCAATTCAATATTTATTGTAGTGGGAAAATAAGAAGAGGCAGTCATTCAATAAAATTCCTACTAATAAAACCATTAAACCTGTAATTTTATTGACCCTTTGGAAGCTGGCGCTGTAGGGTGAGGATTATTTGAGCAAGGAATAAATGGAATAAATGATTGTATATGGCTAGATAATGAAAAGTTTTTATCCATTAATTATATTTTATCCTACATCATGGGTTCTGGTGCAAATTTGGACCTGAAATTGTTAGGTCGATCCTAGAAAGTTTGTTAGTAGATCAAGAGCCATATCTTCCATTAGCAGAGCAATGCTGGGATGCCCGATCTGGACAGATAATCCATTTTATAGTGGAACATTCTCTGTCACAATAATTGAACCTGCATAGAAAACTAGCTCAGTTATGGTTAAAAAACTCACTTAATGAGCCAGTGATGAAGTACCATGTAATATGTCAATCTATTTGGCATAATCAACTCGCCCTGTACAGAACTCTGCACCTCCCTATAATTTTTTCCCCTTCCATAAATTGCTGTCTCTTCCATATGGTTGCAATCAAGCTATGGGCTTATGGAAACTATTCATTCATAACTGGCCTGAATAATTCGAAGGTTTTACACCCCCCAACGACTCAGAAATTTATCTGGTAGTTCTGAATATCAGAGAGCCAATCATTTTGAGGCATATCTAGATCATATATTCATAGTAGAGTGTCTATCCTAAACTTTTTTTTGTGAGACCTCCTTTCCCTATAAGCAATGAATCCTCACCTAATTACCTTCTTTTTCGTGGGACAACATGTTGTGAATTGAAACATGTTATCACTGTCTTTTCACATCATTCTACACAGACATATGGGGACTATGAACTCACACTTCCTGCAGAGAGGAAACAATACTGATGCTGCAGTCCTGGTTGAGCACAATGGTAGGTTATACAAGTAACAAATTTGAAGTGTTAAGCTTTTAGAGTGATCACATAATTCCTTTTTGAGGGTTGAAGTGTTCTCATTCTACTCTCTTCTGTTAATATTCAGGTAAATCATCTATATTCAGTGAAAGAACACCATTCATCATAAATTCTGCAGTGAGTTCATTGATTATCATAGTGTGTATTAGCTATAGGCCAGTAGTCATTTTATGCAGTCAAGGACTTGGTGAGCTCCCTGATTTGTGTGCCCTCCATCAGTAATCTTTTCATCCTGCCCTATCAATACAAATTATGAAAAATGCCGCTTATTTCAATGAATTTTTGCCCGTTGAGTGACTCTGCTGAAAAATTATTTGGAAATTCCTCCCCTGCTCTTTGTCATCATGTCCTTCCCTGCTGCAATAACCACATTTTGAAAAGGAATTCCTTTTTAATTGACTTACAACATATTTTGGAGCTTTCCCAAAAGTAGGATTGATTTCTGTTTCCTCAAGGTTACCTCTTGGAGCAATCCCATCATCCTGTTCCAAGATTCAATTGTGCTTTGATGAGATGTAATGCTTATTGATTTTGTGGGCGTAGGAGAGGCGAGTCTTACCAGCATGAGAGAATTGTACTGTGCATATCATGTATCCTGAACACGTCAATGACCCTCTAGCTTGAATGAATGGAGAGAATGTGGTGGGGGGTTAAGAACCTTACAGACACCCATAGCCAACTATTGATCGCTCTGACACCTAAATCGTCACATTCCTCAATATGGAGTTTTGCAATGGTTAGAATAGACGTCTATGTTGGTAGGACTTATGCTATATAGCGTGCATCAACCCCTGGCTGGGCATCATCCTGTGGATATGAACACTCTCGACTGTTGGATAAACAGGAGTTCAAATGTAACCCAATATTTTTCCACTGACAAAATAGGTACAGCTAGCGTAAAAGCGTAACGAGTCCCTATATTCATAGATGTTCGGAGGATGATGGGAGCTTTGCTGGATATATCATCAACAATTATAACTTATTCCTGACAGATGAAAAGCTCCAAAATGTCAGTCATATCCCACCGGAGATGGTATCTAAAGCGCTATCGAGGTCTTCTTTTAACACACTGTCTAAAAATACAGGACAAGTCTCTAAGTGAAAATTCAAAATTATTTCTAAAGGAATTCAGGTGTTTGGAAAGGCACTGATGGAAGAATAGTAAAAATAGAAAATGGGTTCGGTCAGAATACGGGAGTTGTATGGAATCGAAGTGGGTTAGTGTTGTGCTTGATGCTCTTTTTTGCTCACACTAGCTTTGCTGGTTGAGCTGATGTGATGCCCATATCCTATATCTCCATCTTCTAGACCACCAGATGCTCATCCTCTGATGGATCTTGACCAAATTCTGAACCAATGTGTATTGACTTATTCAGTATCATTGACCTCTTGAAGATCAATGTCAAGGTCAAGGTCAAGGTCAAATGTCATTAAAGGGGCACAATGACTCTTTTGTAGAAGACTCCAAAACGCTACTTCTCTTGCAGATTAGCATTGTATTGTGTTGGACTTTTGTTGGCCCCCTGGATGGAACTCTGTTAGACAGACCATTACTATTTCCAGAAACCTGACACATCACCCCAAATTCAGCAATGTTGGCCTCTCCGAAACAATTTTGCCATTTGATATTTTCCTGTTTTTGAGGCTCATCAAGTTCATCTGCAGGTAAATCAGCTGATGATGATCATTTTGTGGTCTGCCTCATCAATTAAGTGCTTTCTCCAGAATCCTTTAGTGATCTCTGGGCAATGTCTGGTTTTCATCACCAACATCATCAACATTGCTTCCAGAAAATGCTGTGTTTTCTGGTGAATTATTCCATTCTGATAACTGTTGCACTGTTATTGGATCCTCCTATTCTTTCTAACAGCTTTTTCTTGTGTGGGCATGCCAGTGGTCGCGTACCCTTCCTTGAAACTGATTACCAGAGCTGAAGAGTATAGCTATGGAATAAAACTGCAAAAGAGTACCGGCCAAATGAGGAGAGAGGTTTTAAATTTGTGGATGCATTAGATAAGATATCAGAGACAATGAATTGTCAGATTTTGAGTGTGTAAAATTATTCTGCAAATGATGAACACTCAGGACTGATTGACTCATCAAGTGGAGTGGAGCAGACTTCTACACATGATCTGAGGAGGCTGATTCACAAATAATGTCATTCACAAATAATTTATTGGCTTCATTGCTCGGTTTGGTTTCATGGCACTGTCGGTTATTTGGTGACGTGATCCTCCACTTATCTTTATCCTGCATATCATTCAAAGCCTGATTCCTGTTCATCATCACGTAGATCAGATTGAGAGGAAATGGAACAGAGTAGAAAGATCGGTGGTTTTGTGGCACGCACTTGGGTTCTAGACAGACAGGCTACTTTTGTTAGGAACTTGTATTTTGAAGCTTGAGTAGTTTAGTTGGGAAGGAAGCTGATATGGTGAGGGGGGTGCTGGTGATGCAGGGATAATGTACAAATTCATTGTAGTGTAGCATTTTCAAGTTTCTATTATATAGAATATGATTAATTATTGTAGGAGTTCAAAGATTATATCTGTTTCAAACATATCCTGTTCATTACCCCATTTTGTAGTTGAGTTTCTCTGAAATCATGAATCTAAAAACGAGGTTGTCAAACTCTTGATAATAGTCAGAGATGATTGACCTAAAATTTCATTTTTGGTTGGGAACTATTGCTAAAATCATGTTTGCTTATAGGTTATATCATATTCCAAATGAAGATTATGACACTGCAAATGGTGTCATATATTGTTTACTGCATGCAAGAATTCAGCCACAATTTGCTGACTGACAGTAAATTGCCACTCCGGAGACTAGAGCTCTGACAATGCCAGACTGATGGAACCTATTATACATACATTAACATACATGGGCATTATTTTGAAGTGATATGATATACAGTTTATTGGGTGATTCTCAAACAATGGAATTATTGCCATAATACTAATATAAAGACTTGCTCTGCTCATCCCAAATCCTGAACACTTATATTAACATTCATATTATATCCACCTGTAATTAGGCATTTAAGCATCAATTGCATTATTATTTTGTATGTGGCAATTCTTCACATTTATCATTTATTACAGCAACCATAGAACTGTCTGCACCATTTCCGTACTATAGTAAAAGAGCCCACTTTTCTCCCTTTTATCAAGGTAACTCTCTCCTTTATCACAAATTGTGACTTCAATAGTGATAGTACAAGGCCTCAAATACACTGCCCATCTAAAAATCTTGAGTTCTTGACACTTATTTCCCTATTCACCTATAATTGAGCATTTCCACATTGAATGCCTTGTTATTTCATCAGTCTATTATACATTTCAACCTCCAGAAATGTCTGCATCATTTCCGTACTACTGTTATAAACCTCTCTTTCAAGTGGTAAATTCTTCCTTTAACATGAATTGACTATATAAAGCATAACATCATAGCTATGAATCTCCTACTTATTGTTAATTTATGTGTACAAACAAATGTTCTCTTCCAGGAAAAGTTGTTATCATGTTCTCTTCAATTTTAATGACCATTGCTTCTTTTAGTGGTAATTTTCATCTCCTAGTAATAATTAATGGTGGTATATTGTTGTTCACCACAAATTAGACAGGAAGAGCACAATGAATCAGTTGTTTTCAAATTGTCAATCTGCTGCACTGTTCAGAAATTAAAATTACAATCTGTGGTTTCATTACTCTCCTAGAGCACTCTCTTTGCTCGGATGTCAGTCAACCATGCATCAAATGGGGATACCGATAGCATCAGTAGCATTCGCAGAAGTTTGTGATGGGAGGGGGGTTCTGGGTTCCCCAAATTTGGAAACATAGCTTACACCCACCCCCTGGGTGAAAAATGCATTTTAAAGGATGTATGAGCCTAAAATCACAAAAAATAGCCTCGAAATCTGTCAAAAAAAATCTCCTCCCCCCTCCTCCTGTGCGTACGCCCCTGGATAGCATGGTCGGTAAAACTAAGGACTGGTGATCAGAAGGTTGGTTCGTCCTTAGGCAAGGCACTTCATCTCCATTTCCTTATCCCCAGTTGCTACTGGAAAAAAACAATATTTCAGTCTTTTTGTGATTATGTGGTCATTATGGTTTGAGACAGTGGCAGGGTGTATTAATACTCCTTGCGTCCCAACAAGTGGTGGTTTTGTTTCCCTGGTGTGGGTGGGGTGAAATGTAGGAAGCGCTAATTTGTCCTCCCCATCAAGAATAATACCCCTCAACGGATGGTCAGCGTTCCATGATGGGATGAACTTACATCTCAAAATTGGTAATTCTCATGCTGTCTGTTGATTTGTTTCAACTGAGAGGTGCTCCCAGGATTGCTTCTTCCCGCTCCATTCGCTCGCTCGCTTGTAACATTTAAACTTGATCTGAAATCATATCTTTTCCAATGTTGTCTGTAAAGCGCTTTGAGGCATTGCATAAAGCGCTATATAAATGTTGTATTATTATTATTGCTTGTATTAGATTATTGCTTGTATGGAATTGATTAGCTCGGTTGGTAGAGCACTGGACTCGCGATCCGAGGGTTGAGGGTTCAAATCACAGGCGGTGCATCCTTGGGCAAGATACTTTATCCCCATTGCCTGTCCCACCCAGGCTCATTGGGAACGTGTGAGGGAGTTGAGTACAATCGGCGCTGAGGTAGCTGCTGCCACATACTTGCCATGGTTACATCTTATTTCAGCATTTCCTGTCAATCAGATATTTCCTGTTTGTTCTATTCTGGTATCGCAAGCTTTTTCGCTATCCTAGCTGGCCAAAAAATCAATTCACTACAAAACTTGTTAGATATGGGTATTTTCATTTTGTTCATTGTCAGAAGGGAGTATAGAACTTGTAGGAAACCATCAGTAGATATTTGTACCATCATGCTGCATCTTGATATCTTCAGTTTATTTTGTAGAATCCATCTGCAGTCTAGCATATTGTCATCGCGCCTGAACAAACTAAGTTTGTATGTATGTGTGCATGTGTACTTGTTTTGACCTGGACAAAGGGATCTGAAATCGTCCAGAGTAATTTCCCCAAAAAATCCTCATGTCCTCCAGAGACAACAATATCGTGCAATTTTGTGAAACTATGTTAGGCAAGTTTTTGGCCCTCCTCGATGATAATCTATTGATCCACAAGTTCTAATTGGGTGCAATTTATGCACCATCAAAACTTGTTTGTCATTTCGCGTACATTTCAATCGGGAATTTCATATCACATAGCCTATTCTGCTGTCCAATCCGGTAGTTAACTTCACTTTGATAAATCAACGCTAAAATTTATGAGTAAAGAAACAGGTGTGTTGAAATAAATGCAAATCTCTCCCACAATTATAATAAAATAGGAGGAGTGTAATTAGTTTCTTTGACTCTCACAAAATAGGTCACTTCAGTGTCCAGATCTCTTCCAAGAACTCTGCCAGTGCAGTAATCAGTTGTAATCATGAAAATTGCCTAAACTTATAGTCACTTGGTATCCCCTTTAATTGCACATGGGTAGTGTGAGGTAGTCACATGTGTCTGCCATATGAGAAAGTACTGCCAAAAATCTCAGCAGTCAAGATATAGAACTTATTCTTTCACATTTCTGGTACAGGTTACTTTTTACCTCTAACTTTTATGAGACAGTCTTCGGGCAATACTGTACCCAGTACCCACATGTCCTTTGTTACCTGGGATTTATTGATTTATCCACCAGAAATCTGGGCCGCTCTCTCACAAAAACACAAATTACCTGCCAAATTGCCTCTTTGTGAGACATTGTTAGCGTATAGATCATTTCTATTGTGCCGTGAAATTGTTGTATCGACTATGAAACTGATCGATTTGGCTTTGCGTTTGTTGCAGATTGGTATCAGTTTGGGGCTTACATTGATCCATATTCAGTTGCCTTTTGTGTCATTAATTGCAATCTTCTTCCAGTTGAGCAATTCTGTACTCTACACCAGGATAATATTGTTGAGATCGATTGAGCAAATATCTGCTCCCCGTGTCAGATGACACTATACAAACAGAAACCATTTATGAATGTGGTATCATTCAAGTGCGGTTGATCACACCAGGAGCAATAATAAAACCTAATTACCAATTAGGTCATCTGTGGAGTGTACCATGAGCAATAACAAATATACCTAAGTCATGCTATACAAGCTAATCTGACCATAGGGTGTTATTTGGGAGAAAAAGCGGTAATTATCCTCTTCTGCTGTGGATGCCCTGATTAACTGGCTATTATAAATAACAGCAGTCCCTAATCTTTGAATATCCTTAGCTAAGTTTGCTGTTATTCGAGGCGGAATGAATATGATCTTCGTTCAAATGGATCGATATATTTTGATACAAACTCCCTTTTGTTCAATATACTGGCACTAGTTTGAAGCTTTTGATAGGCAATCTTGTGACAGGAAATTCCAAGGTATTACTATAACCCCAGCTACATAATTCCACCATTATGCGACCAAATTGGAGCAATTGAATATTGATTATGGCGGGAAAATAAGAAGAGGCCGTCATTCAATGAAATCTCTCCTATTAAAACCATAAAACCTGTAATTTTAATGATGTAGTTTATATTGTTATTCCAATCCCTAGCTACAGCTGTGGTCAGATAACATCATAACAATGACCCTCTGAAAGCTGGCGCTGTAGGATGAGGATCATTTGAGCAAGGGATGAATTAAAAAAATGATCGTATACGGTTAGATAATAAAAAAGTTTCTATCCATTAATTATCTTTCATCCCACATCATGGTTTCTGGTGCAACTTTGGACCTAATTTTTTTCCAAGTCGATCCTAGAAAGGTCGTTTATAGATCAGGAGCCATATCTTTCATTAGCAGAGCAATGCTGAGATGCCCGATCTGGACATCATGATATATTTGTGTAGTGTGACATACTCTGTCACAGAAATCGAACCTGCATAGAAAACTAGCTCAGTTATGGCTAAAAAACTCACTTAATGAGCCTGTGACATGGCGAGATTGTGTGCCATGGAGGTGGGACAAACTAGCCTGTCCTTGGGTGGATTTTTACGACCGAGTGTTACATTCCCGTGGTTACCTGGGTCCTAATGGGGTTGTTGACGGAGACATTTCAAACATTGAACTGAATTATTTTCCGATTGTTTTCTGCTAAAATCAGATTCTATGGATCAATTGACATCAAAACGTACTGTTGAACAGACTAATCGGATCAGATTCAGTCGATATTCACTTCGCTGACCTCGCTTCGCGGGAGTCGGGTACGGCTTTATTATTATCAGTTGGCGTTGTATTCTGTGAAAACAGTGAGTTTAGGCCTGTCTCTATTTCAGTTGGTTCATTGATTATCATAGTTTGTAAGCTAGGCCAGTAGTCATTTTATGCAGTCGAGGACTTGGTGAGCTCTCTGATTTGTGTGCCCTCCATCGGTAATCTTTTCATCCTGCCATATCGATACAAATGATGAAATATGCTGCTCTTTTAATGAAATTTTTGCCTGTTAAGTGACTCTGCTGGAAAATTATCTGAAAATTCCTCCCCTGCTCTTTGTCATCATGTCCTTCCCTTCTGCATTAACCACATTTTGAACAGGAATTCCTTCCTAATTGACTTACAACATCTTTTGGAACTTTCTCAAAAGTAGGATTGATTTCTGTTTCCTCAAGGTTACCACTTGGAGCAATCCCATCCTCTTGTTCCAAGATTCAATTTTGCTTTTATAAGATGTAATGCTTATTGATTTTGTGGGCGTAGGTGAGGCGAGTCGTACTAGCACGAGAGAATTGTATTGTGTATATCATGTATCCTGAACACGTCAATGACCCTCTAGCATGAATGAATGGAGAGAATGTGGTGGAGGGTTCAAACGCGTTCAAGAGGGTTCAACTACAGTACTTGGAAGTAGCAGTTGGTAGTCAGTGGTATACAAGCAGTGAATAACTAGTAGTCATGTACCTGTGTCTGCTAGCTGGAATAGTGGAACGGGATCGGTGCAAGCAACAAAAAGCTACAAGTCAGTTACCTTGGACTGTCTGTAAACTGGAATAATGAAAAAGGGTCAGCACAATTAAGCAACAAATAGCTACAAGTTCAGCTAGCTAGCACTATATAGGACTGTCTGTTAACTGGAATGGTGAAATAGATCAGTATAAGCAACAAACAGCTACAAGTCAGCAAGCTAGCACTATATAGGACTGTATGTTAACTGGAATGGTGAAATAGATCAGTACAAGCAACAAACAGCTACAAGTCAGCTAGCTAGCACTATATAGGACTGTCTGTTAACTGGAATGGTGAAATAGATCAGTACAAGCAACAAACAGCTACAAGTCAGCTAGCTAGCACTATATAGGACT
>JAUOBX010366238.1:0-10816 GCA_032360705.1 Eupentacta quinquesemita
CTAGTTGGTAGGTTCATATGTTACACAACCCAATATTTGACACAACTTTTTTAAACAACCGATTAACAGTGTATAATACTAATATGTATGTATGTATCAATCGCTGCAATTTGACAACCATTATTGAACTTAAATAAACATTGATATATTGTTTCATACACGTTCCTTTCATACTTCTTCTCTCTGCGTATAGACTGACCCATCAGACCCGAACCATATCATTGAGAGTTACGTCACTGGGTGTTCCCATGGTCCCGGCATACTACCTCCTCTCCTCTCCTATTTCGATAAGGTGATGCTGCTACTAGTTGGGTCATTTATATCCTTTGAGGTTAATCAGGTGAGCAACTATAGAATGTTTTCACAGCGATTTTTTTTTTTTAGAAACTATATTTGTCCTCTTCTCGTCGCTTTTGAAGCTAAATAACTGGCAAACTAGTTGTTTGAATAATGAACAAACTGGCATACTGACCAAATAAATGACTTAATAACAGATAGCCCACAGATTTGTGGCTGACTGCCTCGTCTGACAGTTCTAGAACCAACCAACCAATCGACCGACCGACCAACTATTTAACAAATTAACTAAGTACCTAATCATCTAATGAACAAACCTACTATCGAATGTTCGACAAACTAATTACCTTACTAATCAACTGATACATTATTCAACGAATAAGCAAGCTAATTTATTAACTAACAACTATTAATTCATTTAACCAACTACCTACCTAACTAACGGACTGATCGAACCAACTACAGGATGACAAACTAAATAGCCCGACTAACTTTTTTTTTTTTTTTTTTCAATTGGTCAATCAAGTCAGTGATCAGCTAGGCTCGAGTAACTAATTGAACTAAATTATCTAAGTAGTGAATCGAGTAACCAGTCAATTAACATTCGATTGATTAGTTAAATAATACAATAATTTAACCAAGTACATAACTAACTAATTCACTGACTGATAAAATAACTAATATACAAACTGATAGAATAAATAATTGACTGACTAACATACCAACTCACTTACTAACTAATTAACTAATTTCTTAGCAAGCTGACTAACTTTTCAATTTATTCAAAGGCCAGTCTTACCCAGACTGGAGCCAACAAGCCAGTCTCTGCATGCATCTACAATATCACCCTCTTCGGGGCATGTGGTCTCGTCTTGAAGTTTCTTTTGGAAGATGATCCCCTCACTGCTGATACTTTCACCTCTATTCTCGTCATGTGCTGTACAACCATCACTGTTCTCCTCCTGATTATTCCTATGGTAAGTCCATCACAATAAGCAAGGGCGAGAGGGCCTACACCTAAGTTATTATCCGTCTAAGGTAGCATACCACAATTAATTTCTCCATTGACTTACACACTAAATTGGGTCTGTTCTGGGCTGTCCAGGCGCCACCAGAAGTTTTCGTCATGGAATTGATGTATACCGTTGTGAAGCTGAGAGTCTACCCTCTTCAGCGATGTCCAATTGGATGTGGCATGACCGCTTAGATTTTGAGCTAGTGGAAGGTGTTTTTTCCTAGCATGTTCCGACTATATATTACTCCACGAACTCGACAATGGCCTATTCCAGTCATCACATTTTGAAATGAGGAAAAAGTTACCCAATTTTGCCTAAATTCTCAGCATTTATACTTTCGATGGTGCTCTTCCAGAATAAGTAAAGAGAAAAGCAATTCTACTTTCCCACAACGCAGCGGATGGTCCCAAAAAAGTTTTTAGGGCATTGTTGATGGGTAACCTCTCGGCGGATGCATACCAGAGCTATAAACTTGTATGAGTCTCTAATTGGCAATTTAGTGAAGATTGAGCTATCTCTCAATTTGGGAGCGCTATATAGGTCTCCTATTATATAGGGCTGTATTCGACTTGCCTCCGACTGGTCGCGAATAAGGTGAGACCGTGCGAGGGTTGGGGCGCTATAGGTCTCATATAGGGCTGTGTTCGACTCGCTTCCGACTGGTCGCGAATAAGGTGAGAACGTGCGAGAGTTGAGGGCGCTATATAGGTCTCATATAAGCTGTATTTGACTCGCTTCCGACTGGTCGCGAATAAGGTGAGAACGTGAGAGCTCGTTCTCCAGTGTCGAACAAAAACTAGACATGTGCAGGCGGGTGAACTGCCCACGTGTATATCCCCGTATTGATCATGGATATTGACCTCCGATGGTTAGAAAGATCACATGAGCCATGTCAGTTTGACCTCTGATGACCTTGAAATTACCTTCATGTTGTTCAGGAGCAACGGTAGTCCCCATTCACCAACTTTCGTTGCAATCCGACAAAGTTGGGGAAATTGCATAAAATACGCAAGTTTGACCTTTGGTAACCTTGAAATTGCCGTCATGTTTTTCGGCACCAAATGTAGTTCACACCCATCAACAGATCAAGTTTTGTGTGAATCATACAAACTTGATATTTTCGCATACAACCTGAGAAATAGAGGACACCCGTCGGGCTACAACGCCCACTTTGGAACCCATCCGATTTTCCACTGAGGCGGACATGTACACCAAGTTTCGGAATAATCGGATAAAGCGTTAGAGTGTTATTGCGCCTACTCTTTCCGGGGACGGGGGCGGCGGAGACGGCAGCGGCGGCCACACCCCCAAAACCATAATATCCCCAGACGCTCAATGCTTAACCCTTCGCAGGGATATGATTACCAGTGCAGGTGCATCGACATGGCTAGCATAACGTTGGACCTGCGTACCATTCGTCACATAACGATGAAATATCATCACTTACGAGATATGTAGTTTTGTCTTCGCCGTATCAGCCGCACCACCGCGGGAAGATTCCCGCGTTATGGGTTCGAAAGTGGGCAATGCTGCATGACAACTGCCCTCTATTTTGCAGGTTCAATACGGAAATGTTAAGGTCAACTTTGTGTAAATCATGCAATGTTCTTGAATCCAAACGAAATTGGGTGGATGTGGTCTAGACGACATTGCAGTCATTCCAAGTGCACCGGAAGTCAAATTGGCATAATTTATGCAAAATACCCCAAGTTGAACAGATCTGAATGGAAAGTGGTAGGGATACATTGACTCGGTTCTCATACTGTTCCATTTCCCGAGGTGGTTTGAGATTTGCGAACAAGAGCAGATCACGAACGCATTCTTCCGGGTTCGACTCGTATGAGATCCCTTTTCTATCACTGCGTTCGTGAAGAGTCAAGAACAGGGGGTCAGATACAGGTTATGGGAAATTGCTAATTATCTACACTCTAAAAATACTATGGTCAAAATGTTGACTAATGTTGATGGTCAATAATAATTGTCCATAGTATGGTCAATGGCCATATGATCACTTCAGCTCTGACCATCGTTCATGGTCGATCGAAGTATGATGAAAATGGTCAAACTGACCATACTTCAGTCGAATCAATATTTACCACATTGTCGTGGTCATTTTGACCATACTTAGCTCGGTGCATATAGTTGACCAATGGAATGGTCAAAATTGACCATTGTGTTTTTAGAGTGCAGTGTTACTGTTAGAACATAAAATACAGTGTCACATCGTTGATATAATATCGCATGAACATTATCAAATATCAGTGTTCCATATTAAGCCGATATGAAAGTAAAGTACATATTTCTGTATATCTCTTATACTTCTTGCTATACAACGACCTTTTTTTTAGAGCATATCATTTCTTCTACACTCAAATTTAAATACAGGTTTTTATAAGCGACAGCTGAAATATAATACTTGCAATAGGAAAATGGGGAAACTCATTGGATGATCAGCAACTAACTTATAGCCAAAGAAGAAATCTCTTTTTGAAAGGATGGACTGTCGCCCGAAAGGTATCGTTCCATATCCAAAATAAAGGTACAGATGTGATCCAAAACAAATGTTCTAGGTTCTCCTCTGCTTCTTGGCAAAAAGTGCGAAGAGGACTGTCGATCTTATTCATTAGATACAATAACCTGTTCGTTCCTAATATTCTATGTATGAAGCGAATTTGAAAATATATAATTCCTCTCTCGGAGAGTAGGCTGCAATAGTGGGAGGTATAAGGATTTGAGGTCAATTGAACGAAACTATGTAAAATCCTAAAATGCGTAACTTCAGGCAAAAACAGATTAGCTGTCAAATGACGCAGATGCAACTTATTTGTGTGATGAAAAAACGGCATATGCGTTTACTTTATTCAGCAATCATGCCAATAGGCCTAATAAAATTACTACCGGTAATACGCGCGCTCCCATAACATTTTCTGTTCATCTGTTCATGACTATACCAGGGGCGGATCGCGTGTGAGACACGTTCCCGATCGAGCGTGCAGCGACGTTTATTAACCGCATTGAAAGCAATTCGGCGCGAAATTGGCAATTAAATTGGAATTGTGAAATCGTCATAGTACATTCTCCCGTAGACAAGCCTCGACTAAACTATTACGGAGGATGATCAATTAGTCTTGGCTCAGTACTGTTGCCATGGTAACTGACGTACCTCCGCTTTCGACCCATCTATTAAGTGGTTCGGTGCACGCGGTATTGAGCGGCCACGTGTACTGTTTCACACGCCACATGATGCGATAACATAACCGTGAATGCCCCATCTCGAGCGAGCGAGCCAGGACAACATGCTGACATGCGGCGTGAATTATAATGACAGGTTGGAACATCAGATAAGAATATAACACATTTAACTACAATGTTCCTATATGGGTCATTTTCTAAATTAGGGGGCCAATGGTGTCCCACCAAAATGAGTTATGTTGGTCACATTGTATTGTTATTATTTGAAGATATAGGCATGGTATAAATCTATTTTAACCACACAATTATAGTAATGTGACCAACATAACTCATTTTGGGGGGAAACCATTGGCCCTCTAATTTAGAGAATGACCCACATACAATTTGAGTTGGAGTGAAAGATTGTTGACTAAGCAGTATGCCATGGACTTGGTCATGTAGCTCTATATGTGATGGACTACACGCCTAATATCGAGAATGTCAAGAAATGTCATCAAAATGCTATTCCCCAAGGACAACCATAGCTTGGATGGATACTAAAGTCTTATTTGTGGTCATCGTTTTGGGCAGTTAACACTCTAACTACCACTGGTGGAAATGTTCAAACATTTGAGCCTGATTGATTATCCCTATACTGCCCGATGTATGATATACGCTACGGAGCTCTTCTCGGTCCGACGCGGCGCTTGAAACTGAAGCAATTGCCCGATAATTTCGCCGAGTGATGAATCAGGTATTCACCCACAGCTTATGTTAGTCATAACTCTATTTCGTAGAGAATGGAGAGGTGGATTCATATACGCAGATGGACTTTAGGTCTAAGACAGTTCTTCATGCAATATTCCTAATGCGGTGTTATTGACTTTCAAATGCCGAATGTGTAACCATTAATAACACTCGGATATTATCGTACTAATGTAGTGTATTCTTCCCACTGTGTTTCATAACTAACGCGTTCCTATCAATTACACGTCTTCTTGATTCACGAATCTCTCTGAAAAATACTCACACTACCGCATTTCGTGGAAACGTTTGACCAGTGAACTTAATATTCAGTTCATTGGGGGTGACTCTCGTGACGTCACACATTTGGAAGGACCAATCACTGGGGATTGATGAGGCGCTCTCACGCGAACACCTGGATGGGCGCGCTGTGTGCCGTCGACACTGAATTCGGCGTGACCTGGTGACAAGTTAGCCATGACTACAGCTGCCAGGAATTAGGAGTTTCACTCATTGTTTATTCATCTCTCACACTCTAAAAATACTATGGTCAAAATGTTGACCATTGTTGATGGTCAATAATAATTGACCATAGTATGGTCAAGGACCATATGATCACTTCAGCTCTGACCATCGTTCATGGTCGATCGAAGTATGATGAAAATGGTCAAACTGACCATACTTCAGTCGAATCAATATTTACCACATTGTCGTGGTCATTTTGACCATACTTAGCTCGGTGCATATAGTTGACCAATGGAATGGTCAAAATTGACCATTGTGTTTTTAGAGTGCAGTGTTACTGTTAGAACATAAAATACAGTGTCACATCGTTGATATAATATCGCATGAACATTATCAAATATCAGTGTTCCATATTAAGCCGATATGAAAGTAAAGTACATATTTCTGTATATCTCTTATACTTCTTGCTATACAACGACCTTTTTTTTAGAGCATATCATTTCTTCTACACTCAAATTTAAATACAGGTTTTTATAAGCGACAGCTGAAATATAATACTTGCAATAGGAAAATGGGGAAACTCATTGGATGATCAGCAACTAACTTATAGCCAAAGAAGAAATCTCTTTTTGAAAGGATGGACTGTCGCCCGAAAGGTATCGTTCCATATCCAAAATAAAGGTACAGATGTGATCCAAAACAAATGTTCTAGGTTCTCCTCTGCTTCTTGGCAAAAAGTGCGAAGAGGACTGTCGATCTTATTCATTAGATACAATAACCTGTTCGTTCCTAATATTCTATGTATGAAGCGAATTTGAAAATATATAATTCCTCTCTCGGAGAGTAGGCTGCAATAGTGGGAGGTATAAGGATTTGAGGTCAATTGAACGAAACTATGTAAAATCCTAAAATGCGTAACTTCAGGCAAAAACAGATTAGCTGTCAAATGACGCAGATGCAACTTATTTGTGTGATGAAAAAACGGCATATGCGTTTACTTTATTCAGCAATCATGCCAATAGGCCTAATAAAATTACTACCGGTAATACGCGCGCTCCCATAACATTTTCTGTTCATCTGTTCATGACTATACCAGGGGCGGATCGCGTGTGAGACACGTTCCCGATCGAGCGTGCAGCGACGTTTATTAACCGCATTGAAAGCAATTCGGCGCGAAATTGGCAATTAAATTGGAATTGTGGAATCGTCATAGTACATTCTCCCGTCGACAGGCCTCGACTAAACTATTACGGAGGATGATCAATTAGTCTTGGCCCAGTCCCATTGCCATGGTAACTGATGTACCTCCGCTTCTGACCCATTAAGTGGTTCGGTGCACGCGGTATTGAGCGGCCACGTGTACTGTTTCACACACTACATGATGCGATAACATAACACTGACCGACCGTGAATGCCCCATTCACAGAGAATGAGCTAGGACAACATGCTGGCACGTGGCGTGAATTATAATCACAGGTTGGAACAGAGTAAAGGCCTATATTACAACATTAAAACAATGTTGCTCTACTATACACATACTGACAAACGAGTTGGAGTGAATGATTAATGACTACATACATACTCAGGTCCCAACCAAAGGTAGTGATAACACTATACTGAAGACCAGCCGCCACGAACAAAATTCAAAACTGATTCGCGCTGACCAACGTGGCTCCGCGCATTGTGCACATTTTGAGCACACGATGGGATTATAACCAACACTCATTAGGCAGTTAGGCGACTACGTAATAATTTGGGCTACAGTTAATAACAGGATAATAACGACACCAAGGGATGTGGGCAGAAGTCGCAGAACTACCCACGGGAGACTGGCACATGCAGTTGACCGAGTCGACCACCTTCGATCGTTTCACCTGATCAGCATCATCAGCAAGAAGTTGGTCTAGGTCGAGGCTTCGAGCAATAGGCCTACTTCGCAAATACTTGGGACCAGATGCATTTTCAATGTCCTGGCTAGACTTGTTCAATGCTTGGTTTATTTTGACTCAGTTTGAGTCAGAGCCACACAAGGCACATCTATAGCGAGATATATCTCGGTTTGTGCTAGGAAATGCCATCTCAGATATGACATTTCCATTGTTTGTGACTCGTCAAAAACTGCAAGGTAATAAAATTATAGCGCACGTCGACGTCTAATCATATAACTGCATTACGTGATATGGTCTGAGTGTTCCATAGTTCTGAGTGAGGGTGTTCGCCGCCGCCACCGTCTCTGCTGCAGCTGCCGTAGAAAGTATGCGCCTAGCGCGATAACGCCCCACCGCTTTGTCCAATTGATCCAAAATTTGTTACACATTCCCGCCAGTCATCCAGTTCGCCTACAGTGAAATCTCGGATGGGGTACGAAAGTGGGCGTTGCAGCATGACTGCTGTCATGTATTGTTCCAAATGACCTTCAGTGAGCCCTATAGGCTTATATTCGTTATAATGTTGTTCGGTTACATCTTCTCAAATTGGCTATACTCAGCAAGGTCATATCGTCAATTTAGTATGCAAAATGTCGTTCTTTTCCCGTTCCATTATTCGACGAAACGTGACTCGCTAATTTACGAAAGTCCAATAGATGATGCCATGGCAACCAGTCTATGCTTCCCACTCCTCGGGTAATTGGGCTGGAAATAAGTACCGTAGCGCATCATCTGTTCATGTAACTCAGACGACACATGTCATTCTGATCACGCACGTGCCGTCACATTCACGATGACGCATAGTAAAAACATCTTTATTCTCCCTGGGGAGAGGACAACCATGCTGAATAATGCATTGTCACGTTCACTCACATTTTTATGGAATTGAATTCATTTACATAAGTAAGCACGTCGCATAAGGCCTACGGCTCGTACGTGGCCTGACAGTCGAGACATACATAGGCCGCCGACACGTGACCGTGTATCTCTTTCAGTCCCCAGTCAGTTAAAAGCCAGGTGAAGGGCTAATTCATTGCTTCGAAACTTGCATAGATGAAGAGAGCATATTTCAATACCCCATAATCCCAAATTTGAAGTTTCCAAGTTGTGGTATCGTCGTGTTATCTGTATTAATAGGTTAGATCTGATGACGTCATGAAGGGAACCAAATGGATTATTTGCATCTATATCTTCCTAGAAATATTGTGAACTGTTTTCCATATCAGGTTTACATTTTTTGTGTGACATAGTTTTGAAAAAGTCAAATTTGCATTGACTTTACACTGAGCATGCATTTTCCTTCCCCTTGTGAGATTAAAAAACATTGTGCAAAACTAGTTCTATCCTCATTTTCACTGTCTTATCGACTGAAATATTTTTTGAGGGTGGGATTTTCTTAATATACTGGTCAAAAGGAATCATAATCTGCAAAGTCATGTTCAGCACTTCCATTGTCCTTCAAGACTGTAATCCATATGTGTGGATGCAGGATGAGGTAGGATATTTGGAATTGCTGTTTTGTGGAGAAAGGAAATTTGGGGAAAAAAAGACTGTAGTGTGATGCGCAAATACAATAAACATTTAAAAGCTGAGGCCCATAAATATGGAGGTTATTAATTTACTTTATGAGGAAGATAAAGCTGCATTGGTATGTGTGGTAATTTTGCTCACACTGCGGCCATTCCATCTTATTCAAATGAATTTCTGTTGAGGGATAGACTGTCATCATCTCTGTTTATGCCATAACACAGCTCATTCAGGCACTTCCCAAGTTTGTGTTCGGGTGAGAGCGATGTTCAAGCAGTGTTGGCCATAAGGAATCGAGTGAGGGAGGGATTTCCTCCCTTGTGAATTTTTTTATGAGGGATTCCTAAAATCAAAGAGAGATTTTCCATCATCATAATGCCAATTCAGGTTTAGGGTATGGACTGCTATAGGAAATACCCCCTCACTAAGGAATTTTTAGGGGAATTCTCGCAAAAATAGTCTGAATCTGATCTGACTATCCCACCCCTTAGCGCTAACACTGCGTTCAAGTGTTTTGCCGCATCCCGCATCTGCACAAATGAAATCCGAACTTCATTTCTTTGTGCACTCATGATCCAGACAATGCAGTAGGTATTTTGTGGTACAAAAAGAGTGGCACACATTGAAACCTCTGACGGTGCCATGAAAACCATTTTAATGTATAAAAAAGAGTGGGCGGAGAGAGATAGGCCTATGGGGAAAAACTGCAGAAAATCCCCAAATTCAGTAATCTCTCAACCCTTCCGATAACTGCTGTACTAACATAAAAATGTAGGCCAGAGTTGATTCAAACCGAATCAAACGGAGGATCATATTGCATTAACTCTTGTTATTCTCAAGTCATACCGTGATAGTACTACTGCCTTCTAAAGCGAACAGTGTAGAAGGGGATTTTGTGAAAACGAGAGGTACTCAGAATTTGCATTTTAATCTTTGCAATTTTCCATGAAGCAAAAGCGGAGGGAAAATTACCCTAATGACTACAGAGCTGCACCTGTGGTCCTGTGCACTACTCAGACCTACCCAATATAGTGATTCTGTGCCTATTTTCCATCCATACCCTGCCACTCTGCTAGCCCCATAAATCCTACTGTGGGATTCAATTCAGTTACTGTACAGGACTCATTCATGGTTTCTATAATAAAACTCCTACACAAATCCGTGGCCTCCAGGTGAAATATTCCCCCGAATGACAAGTCCTTCCTGGATCTGACCTTAGGTGACCTCCTCTTTTAGGAGTGGCCTCCCTTTTCCAAAGCTTTCTCCCCATGGACTGTTTTCTTTGCATATTTTTGTCATGACTACATCCAATTGTTGCTCCTAAGAATCTGTTGTTCGTCCTACTTTTATGTGTGCATGGAAGCTTCTGTAGGCCCATGCCTGCCATGTTTGAAACTGCAGGATAGTGAATATAGGCAGGCCTATATATGTGGTTCGTTCCAGCAGGTGGCTATATTAAATGGGATGCTCGGTCTGGAGGTGTCTGTTGAGCAGTTGGTAAAGGCAAATGGAGTGAGATGGTATGGTCATGTGTTAAAGGCCAATGGTCATGTAACAGATTCACTCCAAACTGGCACAGGTGGAAAGAGGTCATGTGTGGAAACCCCTCACCCCAAATTTTGAGATTCTAGCATATTGGATTGCTGAGTTATAGCAATTTACTTTTCG
>JAUOBX010366349.1:0-10816 GCA_032360705.1 Eupentacta quinquesemita
CTTGTGCATCGTCTTACTTTGTTCTTCCATCACCATCATCCTGCAATTTTACCACCTGAGAGACAAAGCATACTGGAACGCGCCAGTCAATATTGGCTGGGTGTCTTCTGTTGTTAGCTGGCATTTTCTCCTATAGGGTTTTATGGGATCACATTCGATTTACTACGCGAATCGATGAACATTAATCACTCCCAAAACGACGAAACACAGATGTTATGCAGTGTGAACAATTTGGAATGTGATGTCCTTCGAATTGATTCTTATTCGACTTCAAAGGACACCAATGTGTTCCTCTGAATGGACAATAACAGTCAGTTGTTAAAACATTATCGGCGATTTGAAGTAGATCAGCCTTGATTATCTCAGGGAATCCGAATTGATTTGTTAATGTTGTATCATCCACTACGAGTCAAAGTATTTTTGAACTGCCCTAACTCGTTGGAGATCATGTAATTCTATTCAATCTTCCACTATGTTATTGTCCTCCAGTGTGGGAGGAGTATTGGTGAAGTTTTGTGGTTTCATAGATTCATAGTTTACTCCGGGGGAAGTTCGAGAGATTGCCCTACCTCCAAACGATCGACACCCCCTTCGCTTTGTACACTGCTCGAGCAGTCCAAACTTCGCGCGCACCCGAATGACGTTCGTCACGTTCGACACAGATCATCAACATACCGCGTGAAATGCAACCGTAAACAACCTATCCAGCACACAGGAGGCTGACATAACTACAAAACCAGCCGCTCAATCAATATTACGCCTAGCCGTACTACAGGAGGACGGACGCTTGTATCATACAGCGGGTGAATCAGCATCGTGGGGAATCCCAAGTGTCCATATTTGTGTTGAACAACATCACCGCCAGGAAATAACCCGCGGAATGTAAATATGCCGATATGATAACCATTCGTCACATGCATGACGCACTACGCGAATGACAAATTTCAGATTGATGAATCCTATTCCTTCAATACAACCATATAAAAAGCAGACCATATAGTGAACGTTTATCATACAAAATGTACATTTAACGACTGCAACAATAACACCGCATTGACTTCACATCACCTACGAAATTAGGAAATAACTATCAACGATTTGAGAATTTTGAGTGATAGCCTTAGGCTCACTAAATATCTTAGCTGGACGAACCTTGAATCGAATATTTCCGTACTCGCCGAATTCTGAATAATTTTGACTGATATATAATTAATAATGATCCATCATCTGGTTGATCTTTCATCAATGTCTGAACGTCTCACAGGAAGACTTTCGAATAAACAGAACCATGAACTCTTCGCAATATTAGAATGCATGAATGGATGTGACAGGTTGGTGTATATTAAGATTTGTTTATTTTCTCTTGGAGTTTGACCGTGGAAGCTGAGAAAGTAATATTGGTTTCATATAACTGGAGCATGCCTGGCAATAGCGTGATTCTCTTCCAATGCTGATAACTGATAACTGATATGTTTGATATATATACCAGTTATGCATAATACAAATCGAGAAAAGCTGTCGTCTACATGTAATTCCATATAATTATTCATCCCAAATAAAGCGATATCCCAGTTTTGCGACTATCATGACTCCCCCAACACACTTCCGTATGCACCAGTCAAACATTTTTCCTAATTGAGGAAAGCTTCGAGTTCCGCGCGTACTTGCTGGAGTTGGACGCGCACACTCCAGAGAATAAGCCTAGTTGACGTAAAAATAGTTATATTCCAGGTTTTGTTGTTTTTTGCAGAATTTGAATAAAAATATGATGGAATCTCGTTTTTCGAAATTTCGATAGAGGAAGTGACGCATGAATGGATAAATTCTTAAGTGGTTAGCAACCGCGCGCCGACTGGTCGAGGCGTCAACAAATCGTTGTCATAGTTAAGCGCGCTGAAGCTCAGTATACTGTATCCATTAACAGTTAATTAAGTAAGCAGTACCAGTGAGATAAATATATGGTAATTAATATACAGACGGTGACCGCGAAATGAATCGGCAAGTATTATTACAATGCCAATTGGTCCAACGAGTAACTGCAGTGGTCTTATACGGTTGTCACGGAACAGTATGGAGTGTATAAGAGAAGTACTTATCTGAGTGAATAACGATGGAGGTGAATAACAGCCCATATATATATATTCGAACAATGCAGTGCCATTGGAACGCAAATTTCTCGCCATATGTGTTGGCACGTGTGTCAGTGGGTAGGGCGTGTCAGTCGTCACTGATGGGTAACGTTTTACTACCCGAGCCTCTTGGTGGTGGCTGTCTGATCACATTCGTTTAACTAAACAGTAAAAAATCATAATAATACTTCACCTCGAAAGGACGGAACACACATGTTAGGCGGTTTAAACATTTCAGAGTTTCATCAAATCGGTTTCATATAAAGCGTTAGACATGTCAGAAGACATCATTATGTTTCCTCAATGAATTATAAACGGACCCAGTCGTCGACAAAGTTATGTGCAACTATGAGTACATTATTTCAAAAGTACTGCGTCGCATCGATGAATTCAGTGAAGAAGGAGGCTTTTTGCAATAGTTCCACCTAATACTCATTTTATGGGTTACCATGTGGGGAGATATGCAACTTAAAATTAAAATATGAGATCAGACAGACGTTAGACTAAATAGACTCCAGTGACCACACCATATTGGCTGAATGTCTCAGCATTCTTTCGTGGGGACTCACAAACAAGACATCGATCAATCAATTATATATGCAGCAGAAGCGTATAATCCGTAATTTATGCAATGCTCATAACAGATGTGATACCGCACCATTGTTTAGGAAGCTAAAACTATTCACACTCTCTGACCTGTAAGATTATTAACTAAGAATATTTATGTATAGGTTTACCCAGGGGAAGGTACTTTTATTATGTGAATTCACAACTTCAATACACGTAACAGAAATGCTCTCCATCATCCATTAACTAGAACACGTCGGAGACGAAATCATCTACACTGGTGTACTCTTCTGAAATACTCTAGATCAGAGCCTAAAAAAAGGAGAGACTGAGAAATCACTTGCCTAATAATTATTCATGGTAATATTGTCAACATGCTGCTGTCAACATATCTTCCATAGTATGTTCCATGGGATCACCTTCCTCTCTTTCCCTTTTTCTCCATTTTCACATCCTTATCTCATTCAATTTATCTTTAGCCTACAATTGGATATGTTTTGTGTTCCTGATAAGAGCAAGACTCGAAAAGTATACTAATTTATTTCTGGTCCTTCCAACTCCTGATTACAGTTGCAATAATAACGATATGAATATTTAATCATTGCATGTCACTCCATTGTTCCTAGAATATTTAAGAACGTTTCCATTCTATGGAAGGTGGTAAAATGAACTCGAACGGGAACTGAAATTGGACGAATAAAATTACCTACAGCAACTTTTACTATATACTTTTACTGATACATTTATTTGTACTGATGGTAGACAATATCACGCACCAAATTTTAAAATCTAACAATTTCGCGTACACCTAACCCTGATATCGCTTACAAATTCTAAGTGGTCGTTCAAGAGTTATCGCGATAACGGGAACGCGTGATACATGCACGCACACACACATACACGCACTAACATACATACACATACATACACACACGCACGCACGACAAAGTAAGTCTGTCTCCTCCTGACTATTGTCTTGGAAATACAGAAAGAGGTCACACTGAACTGGAATGTTGCACGATAGGTGGATAAAGTGCTAACAATGAAGAGTTATATCAAAGAAATATCACATGCACAGCAGCCTCCGTATGCTCCTCTATAGTCCAGAACAAGATACCATGCTATCACTATATCGTTCAACCTTTGGTGGTGACTTACGTAAGCGATGACTGTTCTATAGTATCCGTCAGGCCAGCTTTATACACATATAATCATCTTTCGATAGAACACATCTGTCAACTTTCAGAAGTCTTACATACTTGAATGAGACAAATGCTTTTGGACGTATTCAAATCACTGCGCATAACAATGTTTATATAAAAAAAATCAAACATACGCAGTCGAGTGACATTCTGTTTATATACAGGCGCATGTTATGTACTAAGCGCCTTCCATCGGTCGAGTGTATATAGCCCAGCCCTATATACCCGCTGAACAGACGTGCAATTGTAACACTATCAATGTTCACTAAATAAAGAGACTGCCATCACTGGTGAACTCGTCAGTTGCTGATCCATGTTTTCCTTTAATTCATGTGGACACGGTATTGACAATCATATCATAGCATCCCGTAATTTTGTCATCGGAGGGATGAAGCTTACTAGAACGCGCCAGTCGATGTTGGCGGGAAAATATTAAATTGTTGGCTGGTATTTCCATCCACGTCCGATTTACTCCACAGTAATTCGATTTGATTGACATTCCTCGCCTCTGAAAGACGAAACGCAGATGGTGAACAATTTAAACAAGTTAGAATTGAGCAGAACCAGAAGAGCAAGTCGTTAACATTTTCTGGGCAAATTGAAGTGGATCATCCTCAATCAGCCGAGGAATCTGCATTGATTCGTTTGTTTTATATCTGCCAATAATCCCTAACGAATCGGAGGCTTCTGTTTAGTCTATATAGTTTACTGATATAGAGACAGGAAAGATGAGTCTTCATAAATGACCCGGATGCCAAAACATATCAAAGAATAATGAGGCAGAGCCTTACATAATTCACAAATATGAAAGACATTAACACATTTGGATGAACTGACAACATCAGGAAAGTTATACCAATACCCGATTGCCACAACCCGATCAGTGACAAAACCTGATTATTGCAAAATATGGCACGGGACCCATACCGGCGCTACCAGTCGGGTCCGCTGGACCTGGGGTTCACAATTGGGCAGAGGTGACCACCCCCTGGAGGTCACATAATGACTCGGTTGACACGTAACCCCCACAACGAATACAAAATCCACTCTGATGTTTTTTCTAGCTGAACAAAATAGAGAACGTCAATGTCCTGACATCCGTCCCCCTGTGTACTTACCCTCATTCGAATATATGCATAACGCTACTCCAATTGTAGTCTTTCGCACAATTTGCACGTAGGCAAGCAGTATTTCCTCTTTGCCTTCATATTCGACGTGACGCACTGGCTGTCCATACAGCCCCGATGAGTTAGGCGAAAACAATATGAAACGGGGGTCACTCCAAATGAGGGCACGTGAGACACTAAAGGTGTGTAAAAATCACGGTACCTCGGCCTTATACGTGATATCAGATTTCTATCAGAGAAATCTCGTCGGCAAAAGATGTGTGATCCTGAGGCACGTCGATAAAGCAGCCTCCGTGGCCTATCAAGACACCTTTGGAAATTACATCGACTATCAGCTATAACGGCATGAACGAATCTGGAAGGGATGAAGTATAAATAGTTATGATCGAGCCTGATTGATTGATCTCATTTTCAATACATAGAGCAGTTGTGACACGGGTTTGAAGTTTAGGATATTTATTTATTTTAGGATCGAAAATTGAAACTTTCACAACTCTCTACTAAACTCGCAAGTTCAAATTGTTGGGAAATTGCAGTAGCAATATCAGATGGATACAACAAGGATAGCTGAAATAGAGTCAAGCTATGAGCTCTATCACCGGGAACAACTGACGACAGATTGAAAACCACATCAGACACTTTATTTAAAAATTAGTTAAAGGTGTAAGCTGTTATATGTTATTGGTGGCCGCACTGGATAAGGTGTTCATTTTATACAAACAGTGAGTGAGCCTCTTTGAAGGGTCTTAGCAATGGGTAATAATATACCGTTGGGCAACCAAACCTTCCCTGAAATGGCAACACTGAACCAAGTCTCTGTAGCTAGGCATAATGCATTTGGGAGAACCTCGCTTATAGTTCGCTATGCATTTATACGTACTGTTGCTAACAGCGGAAGATGGACAAAATTCATGCAGTGGAATATCGGAGCTTGGCCCGTTAATTGAAAATATCACATCTCACTCCACGGGAGCGTATAATGTCTCCCGATTACCCCTAAACCCAGTTAGTCGCTTTTAGCCACACATTCTCCACAAACGATTTCCAGCAAACGATCTTTACACATTCGTCACTCTGCTAAAAAAAGACAAAATGTGTTTTCAGCGACTGTAATAATGATATGACATTGACTTCAAATGACATATACGCGAATCGTACACTCCCTACAAGATATGGGGGATAACTATAGAAGAATTTGGAGCGATATACTCGAGCACACTAAATATCTCAGCTGGATGAACCTTGATTTAAATATGTCTCGTACTCGCCCAATTCTAAAGAATTGTGACTGATACATAACTAATAATGACATATTATTCATTTGATCTCTCATTAATCCGAATATCTGAACGTCCAACAGAGGACTCTCGAAGAAATTGTCAATGTCTGAAAAGCTGAGATAGTAATATCAGTTTCATTTAACTGGAGCAGGCTTGGTAGTACGTCATTTCCATCCAAGGTGTGGCTGATATATTATTTATATATACCAGTAATGTGCATAATACAAATGAAAAAATCACGATCGCCCATGTGACTATCGACTACATATATTTCCATATAATTCTCCATCGCAACTCTGCGACTACGACAACACAGTTTCGTATGCCCCTGTCTCTCATTGTTCCATATTGCGGCAGGCTTCAGGTTCCACGCGATTGACGCAGCTATAAAGAGAGCTATATTCCAGTTTTTGTTAATTTTCGAAATTTGAATGAAAATATGATCAAATCCCGCCTTTCAGGAAAGCGACTAAGAAAGTGACGCAAAGTAATGTTAGCAACCGGGCGCGGAGGCGTCAGCGAAACTCTGTCCTGGTTGAGCGCTGAAGCTCAGTAAACTGTATCCATAACAGTCAAGTAAGCAATACCAGTGAGATAAATATATTGAAATGAAAATAATTCGGTAGACAGCGACCGCGAAATAAGTCGGCACGGATTATATTTGTATGCCACTTGTACAAACGTGTGCTGTCGATTCATGAGTGCGATATGTTCGCTTGTAATATAGATATAATTTGTATTCGTTAGATAGGGTATGATGTAATACGCGTAATATGCAGTATCCAGATTCAAGTAATAATCCCGAGAAAGAAAAAAATCACCCAAACCAGGTAACCATCTTACACAGACGACGAAAGCGAATAAATAAAGTGGGAGTGAATACTTCCACAGCATTTGTTATACATATACCATAGGTCCAATGCTACTACATACACCTGATGTAACATGAATCCTAACCGAGCTGGCAACATCATCGGTAACATCCTCGCCTGTAGAAATCTGCCCACCTCCTCTGTCCAGCCTCCTATCAGCGCCGAAATAATTAGCTCCATTAGCTGACAAGAACCGTAGGTATCAATTCGTCCCCTTTTCGGCGTACTGACGAATCTGCATTTTTTTTATTTCAAGTTTTGGGGCATAGAATATGATGGCGTGGGTCATGAATTCCAAAAAAGTAAGATTTTTACATATTAACCAATTGTATTTATACTCTTTTGACGAATCCTCTCTTTCGTGCGAATTTGAATTTCGCGTAGTGACGAATGTAAGATTCGTCAAAAACACAATGCAAAGTCAAACGCTTTGCTGTATGCAATATTCTGGAGAATCACCAAATATTTTTTTCGCGTAGTGACTAATGTGTAATCACGTGATAAAAATAGACCAATTTTGCATTCCGCGTTTTTAGATTCGTCAAAACGCAATGCGAAGTCAATGGCTTTGCTGAATGCAATATCATTGGAAAACAGCAAATTATAGCTTGTTGTCTTTCTATTCTACCCCGGTAATAGGGAATATATCGTTGTTTACCAGTTGATTTAGCCATTACCAAATCCTAACATCTTTGGACCGCGATTCCTTGAAAGAAACTTGTCGTGTATTCGTCACTACGCGAAAAATGCGACGAATTGTTCGCGTCTTCTCTTTCTTCCCTCGGCTACGTATCTAGCTCGAGAGAGAGCAACAATGTTGGTATAAACATCGTGTTCAAATGAATGATACCCGGAATGGAAAGTTCGAATTATTGGGAGTAGTAATAGTGACCCCTTGCGGACCCGGGGGGTTGTGGCGCCGACCACAATATTTTTGAGCTTCCATATGTGGTTCATATGTGGTTCATCTACGACTGTATACCTTGCGCTTCTGCGCATCTCAATTCCGAAGAACCACATACCGTGCGCCATCACGAAGTATTACGTGAGCCTCTTACCCTATAGCCTCTGCGCTCCGTCTGAGTCTGTGTGCCCGATTGTCTATAACCGAGCACGACGCGAGCTTCCTGACTAATGTGCTGGTATAGTTTGCGCACGTTCAAAGTATTTGATCCACGATCACGCGAGCTTCAGTTATTAACAGCCATTAAATAACCTCGATTATTAGAATAATTTTGTCTTTCAAATAATATATATATATATAGATATAGGGCTGGATATAGAACTTCTGTAATCAAATCATCATTCTTGTTTCATAGCGCGTCGTAGTTTACCAAACTCTAGAGGAGTTTCTTTTACCTATATGAAGGTGTGTAATATACGGCACTAACATAGGATAACAGTTGATAAGTGTGTTTGTTGTGTAGAGTATAACTCGTTAATCAAACTAGTTTCAATAAGTGTTACATACGGTTGTGAGCAGCGTGAAATGTTCATATTTGCTATGGTACTACTCTGGGAATTGTATAAACGAATTAAACTGACGGGGGAATCAGAATCAAAGATGTTGGAAGACATTTTTCTACATCTAGCTCCTTATAGATTAGGCATTAGTAGGGAAATTAAGGTAGATAATAGGATCATGTATACAGTTAAAAAAATAGTCGATATGGCGGAGCGAAAAGTAGAATGGGATTTCTTGCTAGATATTGGATTGGCATGCCAATACATAATTGTACTACTAAGTATCATAATCCATGATGGAGGCCTACATTGAATGTCTTGTTTTTCACGAACATTGCAAAGAACGGAGATAATGGCAACGTGATTTATCCATATCGCAAAACCTTGCCGTTGTTTCGTAGTTTTGTAATTGGATGTGTAAGGCTTCCTCGTCTGAAACACGCAATGACAGCAATAACACCGAGGTTAAGCGCTATATGAGGGGCATGCATTCCATTACGTAACAATCACAAAATCCAATCGTGCTCTTGGTTACCTTGGTGAAACCCCTGCTATACCAATGTTGCCGCGAGAAAGGGGCTCGCGCTCTGGTAATGTTTCTGGCTGGTGATGATTCAGCTTAATTATTCAATCTGTAAGAAGAGAATGAGCGAATGTTCTTATCCATTATATGGTTGTGGAATGATCCCCCTGTTCTGGTCAAGTCGTTAGTAAATATTAGTGTTGTCAAGCGTAGATTGAAGTCCTATTTATATTGATTTATTGTGAAGCGCATTTATTATTTTCGGAAATGCTCCATGTCGAGCAATTATTTACAAGTTATTATTATTATGTGTTCAATTTCCTGCGGCGACAGCAACTCCGATGGCGGGCGAAAATAATAACATTTGCTTTCATACTCCAATGCACAGAGTCTAATATGTTCAATTAGGCTGTTGTGCTAAGAGGAAATTAATGTTCCTCATGTAGTGAGAATGTTTCCATGAACATGGCTTGTGAAAGGGTTGTGCTGGGTTCATGTGAGGCACTTACCTTAAGCCCTCAAAAGGCGTGTCACATGTATTTATTACCCTGAGTGTAGCAACACATGCATTGTTATTTAAAATCAGGATTTACCGTTATAAATCCACTAGAATCGTGCAGTAGATCTATCGCTTCTCTCACCGAAAAAATGAATATGTGAAGTCGTTCTGTTTTTGAGCTGTTTGTTCTGAACATTAAGTTTGCTAATCGTAGAAAAAAGGAGGACGAGATGTGGTTATTTACTCCACTGTACTCTCATGTGACGATCTCTGTGACAATGCATGGCGTTTTTGAATTTTGGCCTACAACTCGTTATTTCCCAGTTTGCTTCCGGTTCAGAAGAAACTCGACAAGGGGAATTTTCTCCAGGCCTACGCGCTCCAGAAACACGACTAAAGTTCCTAAATTTAGGGTACAGTTGATTACTTGACCGGGGGTTACTGCCTATGATATCACTGTCAGTATAATAATGTAGACACCTGTACGTTCGAGGGATCCTCCAAGTAAACAACCAACGGTTGTTCAATAATCGATCGACAAGATAGGCAACAAGTTCGAATGTATGTGCGTGTGTGTGTATCACTGTGCGTGCCTGTGTGTGCCATCGTTCCCAGCGCGATACAAACATGTTTAAATTAAGTGATGCCTATCGAAGAGAGAAATTCACCCAACGCTTCCTGTAGATTTAAAGAAATCTATTTACTGTCTACTCTCCGATAGTGCTACACCAGTTACTTCGTCATCTAATGGATTGCTGCATTATCTTCAGAAAGATTAGTAAATGGCACTTTTCCACGTCTATACCATATCAGTGTGACAGAGTTTCATGAGGCGACATTGTTTTCTGTCATTCGAATTAAAAGACGTCTCCCCCATGAGCGATAACTTAACCCTTCATCAAATGGCGTATTTAGGTTTGACGCGTTGTTCAGATGAGTACGGTAACCGATATCGGGTATAGCTCAAAACCTCATCCCTGTTCCCTGTGATGATGCAAGATCTCGACTGCGACTTTATCCTCCATCGAGTGCAGTGCATGTGTTACTTAGTTCTCGGAACAATCCACCGTGGGGTAATGTACCACAAGTGCAGTGACATACGACCCTGTTCCACAGGCGTCATATATGTGGACTCCATCAGCGCCCGCCGACC
>JAUOBX010366460.1:0-24563 GCA_032360705.1 Eupentacta quinquesemita
ATGCATTGCTGGATAGAGTCAAAGTATCCTGTGATATTTTTTCTTTGGTAAAATAAGTGACCCGGCCTCGGCCTCGGAGGTTGCGGCCTCGGCCTCGGCTTTTGGACTGATGCCTCGGCCTCGGCCTCGGAGGAGTGGCCTCGGCCTCGGAAGGTGCGGCCTCGACTACAACACTGGTAAGTAGTACAACCGCTTTTAGAGAAAAACGCCTCATTGAAATCTCACATACCTGTGCCCTGTTTCAGTTTGATACATATGGGATGCTATCATTGCAATCGAGTGTAAGATTAACCACAACTCACTATGATACAGGTACCAAGTATGTTGTGAGCCACGAGAGGTCACTTTAGCTGAAGAACTACAGTGGAAAAGATGGTGCTCGGAACACAGCAGCTTGATCGAGTTTGTAACATGGACTGTGGCAAAGAATCATAAAAGCCAGTTCTGCGTGGAGCACATATGAGGAAAATGTTACAGACTGCATTCGGATTGTAGAGATAAAGTAAAATCCAATAGCTATAAAAAAAAACTCCCGAATGAAATAGGAAGAGCGCTCGCCGCTTGTACGCTGTACAAAGTTATGGTCTTTCTACCTCATAATTCTTCATCGTTGAATGTATCATTCTTCGGAGAAATGCGATTTTCAGATGGAATCCGCATCCGCATTTCTGGAATGCGGGCCTAATGCCTTATTTTACTATCAAATATGTTGTCATGCTAACACTCGACCAGTGTTGTCGAGATATAACAGTTGCCTGTCCCCCAGTTATGGCCAATCAGGTACACCATACTTCCTTTTGGTTATGCAATCCGAAATCGCAAACCGTCAACGAAACAAGAACGCAACGATGCGTAGTGATTCCTTACCTTATTGCCACCAAAAAGACTTCTAACACCACATTAATGACCTTGGATCTGACTAACAAACAATAGGGATCATGTGCTCCATATGGCCAACAAATGAAGCTCTGCACATTCTTGGTCACTAGTCATAGCGTTGAATAGATTATCAGACTTTGACCTCTGTTGACCTCAGGTGCCCTTGGACCAGACCCCAAAACAATGGGGATCATGTACTCCATATGACCAACCTACATACCAAGTATGAAGTCTCTGCACCTTTTCATTCACTAGTTATCATGTTTACAAGGTTTTCAGACTTTGACCTCTGTTGACCCAAGATGACCTTGGACCGGGCCCAAAAACGATAGGGACCATGTACCCCATATGGCCAACCTATATACCAAATATGAAGTCCCTGCACCTTTTCGTTCACTAGTTATCGTGTTTACAAGGTTTTCAGTCTTTGACCTCTGTTGACCCCAGATGACCTTGGACCGGGCCCAAAAACAATAGGGATCATGTACCCCATATGGCCAACCTACATACCAAGTATGAAGTCTCTGCACCTTTCGCTCACTAGTTATCGTGTTTACAAGGGGCGTCACAGACACACACACATACATACACACATACGCACGCCCGCGCCATCGCATAGATTCCTTTTGCCTGTGGCAAGGAATCAGAAAGGGGCCACTGGCGAAAGTGGTCAGCCCTTGGACCAAAACAATTCTGAAGGTACAGCTTTTGGATCATAATCATGACTAAACAGTCAGCATTGTGCACTAAATTTGTAGAAGCACTTTGTGTGACTCTGAGGGAGAAGCACTTTCCACATATTGGGCCCTGAATCCATAATATAGGCCTTAGGTCGCAGCATGGAAAAAAAATCCTGGATACCCTAGAGGCAGGGCTATGGGAGCATCATGATTTTAATAGGCGAAAGACAGGCGGAGTGCGGGGCCCAATAACGAGGCCCACCATGGAAAAGAGGGACAGAAAGCAGTGAGAGTGGGTGGGAACGGTAGAAGGCACCATGCTCGCAAGACGAGGCTGGTGAGATTAAGTTTGTTGATTGCGGACTGAATAGCTGAGGGTAGAAGAGAGAAGGGAGACACAAGGCTGGGAGAGCATTCCAGAGCCCGCCGGACCCAACAAGACCAACAATGAAGAAAGAGAAGAGAAAGAGTGAGAACGAGGAATACAGATAGTATAGCAATACGGGTAGCAGGATGAACGCGTTGGGCAGAAGCCTTGAGGAATTATATAAACTCTAGGGAACACTCCCCAAAGGAATACCTGTGAAGAGTCAGAGCTGCAACACATCTATGGTGGGTGAGACTATTAGAAGTCTTTGGCTAAGACCAATTAAATGTGTGTACACACTGGCGGGATCCATAAATTGGTCTTTGTACACTCAGTTGTAGGGGGCGTATAGCCGCTGCCACTGATGCTAAATAATTCTACCCATCAGACGTCAATAGTTTGAACGAATACCGTAATTTAGAACTCCCGCCGCATCACGGCTCTGTGATCATAAACGATGAAGCACGAAAACATCAATGTTCCATCCCTAGCTTCAGATGGGTATTCTAGGCCTAGGTTGTTATATTACCAACAGTTCAAGCATATTCGCATTAATAATATTGCCAACAAAATTTGATTTGCTGCAAAAAGGAAACAGTACACTCGCCACAGCTGTGTGTACTTGCACGGGGCTAGTGCTGCAATGGTGTTAGCAATATAGGAGGGTTTCACTCGTCAATGATCATAAATAATTTTCTAGCAGTTTATATATAGAGTAGCTTCCAATCCTTTATGGTGATAACCGTCGATTTGTTTTGGTTATGATGCAGCCTAATGAAACTCTTTAGTATCAGAGCCGTTGGTAGGTAAGACTTGAAGTTTAATTGTAGCTCCTGACTGGACGTTGCGCTTATCTATGCATGAATAAGTGCGAGAAGAAATGTCATTCATTCACGCCATATTGCTGCTATTGGCTGCTACGAAAAAGCGAAGCAGAAAGTCACCGAACTCAATGAAATAGGTTTAATGAGTCTGCAGAAAGGAATGTAGATGTTAATACTACTCAACCAACACACTGATCTGGGGGAAATATACAGTCCATTCCTATTAACGTCTAGACGCTAGACTACACTGTAGCAGAGATGTGAGTGGATCGTCGTCAAATAGTCTGATGCAGTGCTGTAGTACTCTAGTCCGGACTCGCACCCATCGGACTCGGACTCACATGCACTGGACTTGGACTTGCAGTATTTCAGCAGCTATGAGTCTGCATTTAGGGCGGTAGTTTGAAGGGATAGACTTGTCACCCTTCAGGGATGGGAACCACATGAGGAAGAAGAAAGATCCCAGTAATGTAGGAGAGCATAGAGAGCTTATTGATATATAGTACATAATAATTCTGGGGCACATCGCTTGAGTACAATGGCTGGAATGTTGTCAGGGCCATTCAACTTTTTGGCACTGAGGGTCTGGACTCTGGAGGACCTTACAAACTCGACAAACTTAATAGGAGACATGGTCACATGGCCCAGCACGTGGGTAAGCTTCTGAGACTTCGCCCTTGTCGTTCAAAGTAGAATTGGAAAAATCTTCGCCAAAGCATCAGCCTTAGATTGTGGGTCTGCTTCGGAAATTGTTGGCTATCACGAGAGTGACTCGGGCTACTCGGTAAATCGTTTCACACACATAAATGGGTATTGATCCATGAGCTCAAATGACATATGGTTCTGAACTGAAGATAACTACTGTACTAACCTCTGCATGAACTCACACAATATGTTGGCCTCTGAGGGGTACTCCAGGTTAAATACGAAAAACATGCTGAACCAGACGGCAAGGGCGGCCAGAGGGTTCTCCACCTTAGTGGTGACCGTCTTTCCGATGCTGATGCGGAATTTGTCAGTCTCCAGTGGCTCACCTTGTGGGTAAGAATAATGGAAAATTTGAATAGAGTGAAAACAATCCCTTTGCAGACCACCATACTGGTAATCCAATGAATATCGTTGCTCCAGGTTTGAATCGCTGTGACAATCGACAGTACCTGTGTACCTTTGGGCAAAGTATTTCATCTCCATTGCCTCTCTCGACCCAAGGGGTTTAAATTGGGTACCTGTGATTTGACTAATTGCTGTTAGCGCTGTATGTAGCTTCTCCTGTAGTATGTCCCCCGGGGGACACGATTTGGTGGCAATCAAACAATGTTCGTCAGGATCGAACAGTCCGAAATTTGTGCAGGGTAATATCTAAAACACGCTTTGAAATCCAGAGTTTGAAATCCGGTTTATCCCCACAACTGAGGGTGGCCGGATTCACCTTAAAAGCCATTGGCGATCTGCTGGACACCAACCCTCCACCTGGAGCGGGGGGAAGAGGCATTTAAGTGCTGTCCAGCCCTACTTTAATACACTCCTCCACAACCTGCTTCTTCCAAGTCCTCCTAGGCCTCCCCCTCCTACGTCCCGCCACTTCAAAGTCCAAGGCCCTCCTAGGCTCCTCAACTCACTACTCTCCTCTGCCCTTAGTATATGCCCATACCAACAAACACTGCTCGCCTTAGCCAACTGGTCCACGGCCTCACGTAGCCCTAAAAACTGCATTAGGTCCTCCACCCTCTTACGATCTGCGAGCTTCACTCTACACATCGCCCTCACCATGGCAATTTCAGTCCTCAATATTCTGATCTCAATCTCTCCCAAGCACCACGTCTCGCTCCCGTACATCAACACTGGTCTAACATTACTCGGACTGTGACTTTAGTTTTCTCAAGGTTTACCTCAAAAGCCTCCTTCCATTTCCAAAACTTATCCCTTAGTCCCTCCATGGTCCCACTCCTCAAGACCAAATCATCAGCGTACATCATTTCACTTAGAAGACCCACCCTAGAATTTTCTGTAACCACATCAACCACAATGGTAAATAGAAGCGGAGACAGCACAGGCCCCTGGTGCACTCCCACCCCAACACTGAACCAACTCTCACTTCAAATTTTGCTCCCTTATACAGGCTCATCACAGCTCTCACTAACATTTCTCACTCCATCACTTTCCTCGGCACCCTATCAAAAGCCGTCTCCAAGTCCACAAAGCACATATACAGCTTCTTCCCTTTGGCAACATATTCCTCTTGCAACCTCCTCAAAATGAACATTGCATCAACTGTGCCTCTCCCAGGCATGAAGCCAAGTTGCATCTCATCCACTGTTACAATTTTTCGAATTATCCTTTCAAGTACCCTTTCTACCACCTTCATGCCATGCTCGAGAAGCTTCCGCTCCTGAAGGACCGGCAATTCATCACATCACCCTTCTTTTCGAAAACTGGAACAATGACACTCAAAGCCCAATCAGTAGGCATTCCGTTACCATCAAGTATTTTCTGACACAGGTCCACCACCATCACTTTAATCCCTATGCTACCGCTGGCCCATCGGGCCTCCCGTCATCATGCAATGATGCAGGCGATGCCTGCGCGGCTCGGGTGAGGGGTAGCACTCACATCCTGTTCATGGTAGGCTGGTGCCGCCCAACCCAACCTTTGGGCTGCATGGTGCCCACTTAAGATCACCATTCTCGAGGATTTGTTGGAGCATCATTTTTTTACGGGGAGCATGCCCTTGCTTACCCCCAACCCTACCTATTAGCCCAGGCTTGGGACCAGCATCAGTCAGTTTGGTGATGAAGCGCTATATAAGACCCGGATATTATTACTATTAATTCCAAGATCTGTTATGATGACTAACCACTAGCGTAACTGAAGGGGTAGTAGGGGGGGAGCAGTTGCTCCCCCACTTTTGGCCTGTCGGTACAATTGTGTACGCTGTCGGTACATTTCAGTTAACACTGCCCCCTCACTCTCAACACCCCAGTCACGCTACTGCGACTAACTGATGGGGAAATTGTGTTACAAAAGTTGCACTCAATTGATGCAAAGTTGTTCGTTTACCTTCCAATAACATTCAGTTCCAATAACATTCACCAATGTAGATCAGGCTGCTAACTCACATTACTAGGCCTAACCTCTACAACCATTCTTTTATGTGCCACCCTCCTTCCCCCCCCCCCCCCACCCGTGCTGCCAGATATGACATGCAATACTCTCTCTGGTCGTCTAGAAATTCCATAATCGATGCAATTGGGACCACTAAGATCTGTCAGACATTAAATATTGGTCTGAATGGTGCCATCAGCTCGGTGACAATGTGATTGGAGAATGGTGATCGGATTAGTTCAGTTAGTAAAGCCACAGAAGTTAACAGAACGATGTACATCAGACTTTCAACCCCGTGTAGAGCAACTGGATGTGTCCGGTGTACTCTAGGAGTCTAGGGTAAGGTATTTGGTCTTTACAGTACGCCCTCTCTCCACACCAAAGTGATTGTCAGTGTTGCGGAACTTGTTCTAATGATCCGGTTGATTAACATAAAGGATCCACTGAGATGGAAAGGAGAGCTTGAACTCCAGCTATCTATAAGAAGAGTAAATTGCCTACAGCTCTCACACAGGGTGGGGGAGATATACAGGGCTACGTCCCCTGTTACACTGGACAGGGCTGAACGCCAGCCGTTGTCTAGTTTACCATGAATTTCTATTGCTTGCTCTTCTCAGTACTGTTCGCCCCCTCCAAGGGTCCTATAGCAGGCCGGATCGGTTGCCGATGCGCGCCGTCGTCTGTGACAATAGTCAAAGTTAGCCGTCGCTAATTTGGAACTGGTGAAAACCCTGCCAGCAATTTGAACCAATTGTGAACTCACCAATCGCAATTATGCAGGGTGTTCCAGGAAGCTCCAAGCTGTCGCAGTCTGCGGTCATCTGTAATGATTAAATGAATAAAGAGGGCTTCAGAATACAGTGATCGGGGTTGCGGCCTTTTGAATTGCGATGCAACATGTTTACGGCACAAAAGTGAGTGAAGCTGCTCATTTCACGCTCTCTCACTGTGCCATTGTAGGTCATATCCACCAAGGTTCGTCACAATCGGGCAAAATTGTAAATTTGTGATGTGCTTTTTAGCACTGGCGATAGAGAAGAGGAAGTCGGCGAGTGAGTGAGACGCGAGTTAAAATTCAACGACACATCAACACAGACCTGTTATGTGGTGTCACCACAATTTTAGTACATGTTAATTAATAGTACACGTAAGAACAGTTTCAACATTTAAAAAAGAATAATTGCCTTTAGGAAGCTCAGACTTTGTGGATGAGTATCCCTGAACTTAACTTGAATGTTAGGAACATCGTAATATGAGACTGTCGAATATGTGGGTAATCTACATGAATGAGAAATGTGCCTGCAATTGACAGAAAGGTCAGTCACAGTCAAATGGGATACACTAAGGAATTGCTTCCCCTCTCAATAAATAGGCCTGTGTCAGGTACTGTAGGTGTGGGCAATTCGGGCCTTGGGTGACTCATCTCTACGATGCTTGAGGGTACTCCTGCATGATGACCCAACAGTGGGCCGAATCAGTGGAGTTTGCTGTCTGGAAACATATCCCATATACCCTGTGTTCACATGTGATGACGAGGTTGACATCAATGTCCCTGGACTCCTGGAGACCATTGTGGTTTCCCTTGAACAGATCGCCCCGCTGTTCACATGTGATAACGCGCAGTGGATCTGATGATGCGCAGATCAAGCTGCACACAAGCTAACGACGGAGTTGAGCTGTAACAGGCAGGAGTACAGGGTAATTCAGCATACAGTATATAGGCCTACCTGTTCGACTGTGGTATAAAGTATTTGACTGTTTTGCGGAAGTAGCTAAACTGCGTACTGCGGTTTCATGCAGATTACAGTAACCCAGCAGTTCTCAGCCAATCACTCAGCGTTACAAGGATTGTTCGGGAAGGGGGTGGTCCGCAAGCCCGAAAATTAATTTGGATCAAGCAATTTCAGGGCAAAAAACAAAAAAGACGAAACTTTCGGACAATTAGAAAAGAATGCACTTTTTCAAAACGTAAATTGCCATCCGCTAGCTGTCGGTGATCCTCCTCCTCGCCAGGCAGCTTGTACCCGTCGGGGTAATCCTGGTGCCACTCCTCGGGATTTTCAAATTGTTTTAATGTCACTCGCGAGTCGCGATACCCGGCAATGTCTCAGCTTTGTTCCATTCCTTTTAGATCGCCTCCATGCATTACGAGCCACAGAACCAGTGGTTATACTAACCAGACATGGCATGTTGGGGGGGGGGGGGAGGTTCCAGATAATTTCCCGGATGGCACAAAGATCGTGAGCTAACTCTCTATGTTACCCCTCCGACAATTCCGATGACCTTTTACCTTCGCCCTTCCAGAATGCTATTACTTCCCCTCCTTCCCCCAAATGGCCGTTGGGGGTTTGTCCGCCTTTGGGGCTTCCGGGGCAGCTCTCCCCCTACCCCCAGGCCACCCCACTGCACATAACTAGTAGGTGCCACACTGGATTAGCATACCTGATTTACTGTCCAGGCAATGTGAGCAAATATAAAGTAGATTACCAGTCCGAAACGATTCACATTTAGCAATTCTATTGAAATTCTGGCTGAAACATAGGATGGATATCGACATTAGCGGAATCACAAACACCATAAACAGTGCATAATAATATCGTGAGTGGCGTTGGTATTAGTAGTTCACTACTTATATGCAGATTGAAATATCACAGCAAAACGCAGTGCCCGCGGCACACCGGCCGGTAAATTAATGGGACCTATGACGTTGAGCTTTAAACAAACAAGTGATCCGATCACTCCAGCGTTCACATGGCATTTTTCGACTGTGATCTGATGACGAGCAGTGGATCTGATGACCTTTCAGAGGGTGATCATGGCAGCTTGATGACGACCCACCGAGCGTTCACATGCATTTTTTATCACAGTTTGATGACGAGCTCGTCATCAACGCGTCATCAGATCCACTGCTCGTCATCCCATGTGAACACGAGGCTAGTCTCTGCCACGTACCTGCCCTTTTATAGGCATACTTCTGTATTTGGGACCTCGAGTTGTGTCATACCCAGTTGAAGAGATGACTTTGCTGAAAAGTCCACTATCATTTCCACGAATCTTGGGATCCAGGCCAACACGATTGTTTTATGATGGCAAAGTCTGGTATAATCCTCTAACAAGTGTACTATGTATGGGTGATTGAGGTGCCTCCCCTGCAAGGCAGTTAAACTGGATGAGGAATCAGAGAAAATAACGAAATTGCATACTCTCAAGGCTTTAATAAATGCCATGGCTCAGCAGTGCAAATGGAATCACTATCTGGTAAAGGAAGTGGAAGTAGGGGTTGCCAGATTGGGTTAGGTTCAAACATTGCCAAATTAGGTTGTGGTAGATTGGGGTGGGGCACACTTCAATGCAGGTAGTGGAGCGACGTAGAACGACTTGATGGAAGGAGTTTACAGTTACATGGCATTACTTCTGATTCTGGGTGCAAAAACCGATTCAATTCACCCCAAGTAAGGCACACACCAGTTTTGCAATACAGTAAGTCACCGAATTGGGCTCTAGTTGACTCGAGGCGCGAAAGTGACAGCTCACCTATACCAGCATGACTCAATTGAAGTCACTACTGGTATATACATCTCAAAATGACTCTCGATGGAAATTGACTTGACTTGGACTTGAGCCACAGATAACTCTTAAAATGCTTGAGTCTCCCAGAAAGAGTCAAGTGAGTCTCTTGATTGAACTGACTCGAGTCTCATTGAGCAGGCCACAAATCCGGTATACAGTACTGTCATGCAGTAGTGACACCAGATACACACCTGATACTACACCACGTACTGCTGTACTGGCCACTACAGTACAGTGCCGTAACCTTTGTTTGGATCCATTGACAATCTATTTGTACCAAGATAGAGCCAAGATGGCCGCCCAATGTAACCTCAAATGACCTTTCAAGTAGCCAAACCTGTGCTAGGACATTGACGATCCTATCTACCAGGTTTCGTTCGAATCTGACAAACATGAAAAATTGCGCAATATTCCAAGATGGCCCGCCCAACGTGACCTCAGATGACCTCGGGAGTGGTGAAACCTTCGTTGGGACCCACTGAAGATCACATAAACCACTCAGTTCTGTCGAATCTGACAAACTTGGGAAATTGGGGCAAATTAGCAGCCCCCAGGGGACCGACGCCGCCCGTCCGAGCTTTTGTCATGGCGAACATGTGTGTTGAGTTTGAAGTCAATCGGACAATGTGCTGTAGCGTGAGAGCGCAAACGCCTACAGTTTCCAGGGGCGGCGGTGAAGCCAAAAACATAATATCCCCCAACGCTTACAGCGTGCCAGGGATATAATGAGCAGGCTGTCCCGGTAGGAATTTGATACCATGAGGGATACAAATAATCCACATTCATTCTAATAGATGCATTTCACTAATAGCACCATTCAGTTTTGGAAAATGTGTCCGTCCTGAGTTACGATAGCAACTCATACCTACACCAGGTGCGTTTGAGAGTATTGGACCCTGTTACTGTGGAACATGCCAACTTGATGTTCAATAATTTACTCCTAATTGTCGCTTGACAGACAATAGTATTTGTTGTAGCACGGCAAGCTGCTATTATTAGAATGAAAATGGTACAGGGCACCTTTAAGAATTCTAGATCAGGTTGGCATTGATTAGCTTACCTCAACACTCTTGACCACTTGACTGAACTCCTCCTTGGCGGAGTTGCAAAGTAGCATCATCGTTCCTATCGCCAATGGCATCTTGTCCCCTCTCTTCTTGATGGCACAGTCGATGAGTCTGACACTTTCAGCAATCACTCCCTCGCCCTTAATCCTGGCCTCCTGCAGCATGAAGCTATGGATGGTTTTGAACTTCGTTCCAGCACTCTCCTCAACTTTTTCCATTAAGTCTTTACCGAGAAGTTCCTTTGCATGATCGAGGAGGTGAGAACGTCGGAAGAGGTATGGCCAGTTTTCCATGCAGGTTTCTAATACAAATTTTGTGTTATTTATGTCTCTTCGTTGGGATGCATACGTGCATCGCATCAATTCTGCAACGTCTACCTGTGCACCCCCGTCACTGTTGTTTGATTCGTAAGCCTCCTTCATCATCTCTCTCTTTTCTGACTGTGTTTTTTCAGTTTCACCCTTGGGAAGTGTGGATGGTTGCCAGTTGACACAGCCATAGTAGTCCGATATCTTTTTCTTGGTATGTTGGTCAGTTTCATCCGGGGAGAGCTGTCGCTTCAAGGAGTTGTGCTGGGTGTCCCGTCCCAGGTTATCAACCCTGTTAACAAGTTGACTTAGTATGCTGTCAAATCCAGTTCCAACTTGTTCACCATCCACTTCATCGCGGAATGACTCTGGGTACGCAGCAACGATCTCTCTTGCATACAAACGCAGCACTCTCTTCCGTGGCTGTAGATTCCCAGGTTTCAGAATACCATCAACTACGATCCTTATCATCTCCTTTCTCAACCTTGGGGAGGGTCTCTCTTCCTTCTTTAGCGCACTCATTAACTGTGGTGGCATTTTGAACCACGGAACAGAGATCTCCTCTTCAGGGTCTCCCACCGAAGACACGTTTAGGTCACTCTGGCTACCTGATTGGTCAGCGCTGGACTCGCTCTCAATCTCAAAGGTTGCAGGTTCTATAATTGAACAAAAATTGAACATGTAGTACATGCACTGATTTGGGTCATTCTCTAAATCAGGGGTCCAATAGGATTTCCAGTGACATTGCACAGAAGACATCAAATTTGACAGAAATGGCTTGTGGCTTTCCAATAGCTTATTAGACTAAACAAATTTGGCTACCAAATGATACGAAAATTGACCTTTTACCTTGTAGAATTTTCAAGTTATGAAAAAAAATCTGTTTGGTGGACCGCCAACGTGTATATCCCCACTTCTTACATGTACAAACACTTGATCATGGCTAACCCACCATCTTTCTGGGCATCAAATGTTGTCCCCATACCAATTTTTGTTCAAATCGGGCAAACTTTACAGAAATCGCAAATTCAAAATGGCCGCCGGTAGGGGTCACATGGGTCGAAATTACAAGTTGGTCTCAAAACGATCTTTCTAAAACGCATAGATCCGCATTGACCTTAGATGACCTCGAAATTACTTCCATCTTTTTCGGCACTAAATGTTGCCCCCATACATCAAGTTTCGTTCGAATCGACCAAACTTTAAAAATTGGCGCAATTTATGCAAATTAGAGCTGATATATTTATAGCCCCACTTCAGGGATATTATGTTTTTGGCAGCGCCTCCGCCGCCGGATGTTTTAGGTTTGAGCGCTCTCACGTTCCGCCACATGGTTCAATTGCCACAAAACATAGTTCAATTGCCACAAAACTTGGCATACATGATGTTTGGCCTATGAAAATCTCGGATGAGTTCGAATATTGTCGTCGCCGCACCCCTGTGGCCAGCTAATTTGCATAAATTGCGCCAATTTTGAATGGATCAATGAACTCAGAAATCGAGACGGCGTGCATGCCGGAAAGGAGATGAGGATGAATCACTACATAAATGGCGATGGTCTGCTTATGGACTCTGCGTAATTTTGACCAAATTTTTGGGATTCGTATATCGTTTGCAAGGCTTGAAATAAGGTATCAGAGACCAGGGGCTACTCTGCAGGAGGAAAGGCCCTGGTTCCCGTATTTCGGCTTGGGACCAGGGGCTACTCTGGCAGACCTGGGAGTCTTAATTATATCCCCGGGACGCGTTTGAGCGTCTGGAGATATTATGGTTTTGGGGGTGATGCCGCCGCCGCCGCCGGAAACTTTAGGCGTTAGCGCTCTAACTCTCCAACGCTTTGTCTGATTCATTCGAAACTTGGTATACGTGTCCGCCCCAGTAAAATCTCGGATGGGTTCGAACATGGGCATTGCTACATGAATGCTGCCCTCTATTTTCCAAGTTTTGTGCGCTCAGAAACTGTCATCGTTAGCGCAATAACTTTCCAATGCTTCATCCGATTCATATGAAACTTGGTACACATGTTCATTTTAGTCAAATGTTGGATGGGTTCGGAAGTTGGCGTTGCTACATGACTGCTGCCCTCTATTTTGCTATTTTTTTGCGCAAACATCCGATTTACACGAAACTTGGTGGGTGTGGACTATTGTTGGTTCCGAAAAACATGACGACCATTTCAAGGTCACCAGAGGTCAAATGTGCGTAATTTATGCGATTCTTCTAACTTCGTTGGATTCGAGCGAAACTCGGTGGATGTGGACTATAGGTGGTCCTGAAAAATATGACGCTCATTTCGAGGTCATCGGAGGTCAAATTTGCATAATATATGCAATTTTCCTAACTTTGTCGGATTTGAATGAAACTTGGTTGGTATGGACTCCAGTTGGTGCTGAACAACATTAAGGTCATTTCAAGGTCATCCGAGGTCAACCATTAAGGTCATTTCAAGGTCATCCGAGGTCAACCAGACATGGTTTGTGCAATGTTTCGAATCATGGAAAGTTAATATCAATAATTATCCCGGGGATACACATGTGGGCGGTTTAACGCCTACGAATGTCTAGTTCTATTCTTGTATTCTGTAAAATAAGGGAGCATACCCCAGATTCTGTAGAACTAGTTCAAATGCATTATTACACACATTACAGTGTTGGTTCTCTATTCCCCACAAAAAATATGATACAGTAGCACATGTTACAGCTAATATTTCATGTGGTCACCCGGAGAACCCAGGGGCTTTTTAGGCTCCAAAATACCCCCTGGTTCAATCAATTTCATTGGGACCAGGGGCTATTGATGCATTTCTGGGGGCTAATAGCCCATGGGCGCCTGCTTATTTCAAGCATTGATCGTTTGTGAGCTGACCTCGGTGTCAACTTGCAACATTCTTATGTTTCACTGTTACATTTGGCAAATTCTTCAATTTTTTTTCTCTGATTGTCAAGAGCTGAAAAACAGCGAGATGGGGGGGGGGGGGGGCACCTATAGGAGAGGGGCGCTTATCGGAAGGAATACGCCTACGGTATATAACCCCACGTTCCAACTAACCCCGCTCTCCCCTACAGACAGACACACACATACATACATGTACAGTATGTCAACTGCATAGATTCCTTTCACTTTGTCAAGGAATAACAAATTGGTCCCTTGTTCATTGTGTACATCTTTCAGAAATAATACAGCTACTGATACTAATGATAGGCCTAATATATTGATGATACTAACTAGGGTATACTCACTTTTCCAATGGTGAAGCAGTTTCCTTACTTCGATTCGAGAAAGATGATCTTTAATATCATCTTCATCTACAAAGATCAAGTCGTCAACACCTGTCACACCCACTCTGGTAGGATCAACTAACATCTCCACTAATTTTGACAGTTTTGTAGCACCCAAATTAGGAAGCACTTCCACGATTGCCTCTTCAATGCTAGATAGGCCGATTGTCTCCATACTACTGGTACTTCCTCTCAAGTTTGAAGCCATTCTCACCAACTGCATGCACCAGCTGTAAGCACCACAAGATTTGTTTTTTTCTTCAAATTAACAATTATTAGCATAAAAAATTCATGTCACATTTTCTGGAGTACCAACATTTGGCTTTTCTGAATATTGTTGGTTGACTTTTCTTTAGATCCAGTGCTCTGTAGTAGCTTGCAGCCTGACAATGCTCTGAGAAAAAAATTAGAGAAGTATGGATCTAAAGCTAAACCATAGGCCTACTTTAGCTATAGCAATCAAGAAAGACCAAGGTGGTCGGTAAACGTAAGCGGAACACGCCAGTCGCGAGATGTGGTTGGGCATAATGACTTCCTACTGTATTTGTAGTAGGCCTAGTCATGACCTTGCACAGAACAAAATCGAGTAGCAGAGACTGCCCAGTGCACGACAGGAGACCTCGTCTGACCGATCATGCTACCGTAACATGGAACACCCTTACACCCTGAGAGCCTGATGTAAAACTAATTGATAATAATGACTGATAAGAGCAGTGATTTGTGTACAGTTTGAACCAAGTAAAGTACAGGGCAGGTCCAAGCCATTCTACCCTACTTGGTCAATTTTTATAAATGGTTGAAATAGGGCAAGTTTAGTGTCAATGTGGAAAGGTTCAAATTTATGATTCTACACACAATTTTCTGAACAATCTATGTATTTAGCGAAATGCAGGCTATTAAATTGCCTACATGTAAGTTACAGTTATACGTACCAAACATTTGAAATTTGATCCCCCAGCAGGAAGCATTGAATTGGCTGAATCAAAGTGATGTGGGACATCACTCCAAGAAAATTGGCAAATAACATTTTCACTTCAGAACATTGCTAATATGCATTATAACTAATGCTTGTCCCGAACGTCACAAAGTGACGTACGGGACATTGGCACTGACCTTGCACGTTTCCCCACATGAGACTGACCTATTTTCTTGTTGAAATGAGATTATTTTATCAAGATAAGACACCCATTTTAAGCCAGTGAAGAACATTCTATGTGCATACACCTGACCAACCACAAAACTCATGCAATGACACATATTTATGGAGTAAGATACCAGTACCGGTATGTTTGAGTTAAGCCCATTAATGCCCTCTGCAGTGTTCTTGTACCCAATTGGGACTTTCTAAAACATTTTGCAAGTAGTGTAAGTGTAACCTCAGCTCTCCTCCCCATACAGTGCGGGAGATGAAAGTTGATCTTCACGAAAATACGTGAAAAATTACCCTATCTACCGCACTGCCATATTGCAGGATTTGAAGAATAAGTCATACAGCAGCTGACAAAAAAACAAGTAGAGCCTATTGATGTATAATTTGATATTTTTTAATGGGAAAGGTAGAGAGGAGGGGAAGGGGTGGTGTCATGCCTCCTTGCATTATTTTCAGGTAATGTGGCACATGGTACTCCCTGATCAGTGTGGACTGCTACATTGTTTAAGGGCATTCCTGTGGACTTGACATTGTCTGCCCCAGGCTATAGAGTAGACTGACAGTGGGGCCTATAGTGCGTGGACTTGATTATCATTAGGAGCCTCACCCCTCCCCCAAAACTTCACTGGTAAATATTTACGATGCAAAATTTATATAAATAACTCATGAAATATTGGAATTATGGCAGAACTGGTGCTGATAATTTTACTTGGGGCTCATTTTCAATTAAAGGTGCATGCGGAAAAATTGTCCCGTACGTCACAGGACATTTTTATTTTGCATCATTCGGGCTTATTCTGTGCTGGAAATTTGATATCATGGTTGTCTCTCTCATATACTAGGCTGAAATAGACTTCCTGGTAATGAGAAACTCAATTCCGATTATTCATTTTGAAACTCAACTTTTCAGATGATCCATTCTTCGGGTAACAAGGAAGTGTGGTGTACAAAAAAACATATCCAACTGGTGACTGCTACAGTAAATCTCCCACTGAATTCAGTAACTGCAAGAATCACTGGGTGAGACAGTGTAGGGGTGTGTCAAGCAGTAACTAGAGAATTACTTGGATGTTAAATACGGTGTGCTTTTCAGCGTGATCACTGACATACCATGAACCCTGTATGATGCCAGTGGGTGATAGTCAAGCAAGGTACTATACTTGATACAGCGTGCAACAGGTGGTTGAGAACTATTCACTGCATATATTCCATAATGTGGCAAAAGAGTGGTGACATGCTCATTTACCAGAAACCAAACCTGTTCATTTGCTACAATGGCTAGGAGTATACTAGCAAAAGTCCACATCTGCTCAGTGTTCGCTGGTACGATGACGAACAATCCCTTCTTATAGATTGTTCCATACACTGTCACAGAATCAGATACAGCTGCAACAGTTGCATCAAGTTCCCCACATGATATGATGGCATTCCTGATGTGAGTTGCATACACATCCGTGTGCAAACGGGAACAATTCTCCACCTTTATTGGCCCTGCAAATAGGCGACTCTGGAAAATATAGGCCTGCAGAAGCTGATGCCTCTCAGCAAGAGTGTATGTAATGTTGACGAAATTTTGGGAATACCTAGCACATCTTTTGAAGAAAGAGTGCTTACTCTCAAAACGAAGCGTCCAGAGTCTAATAAGAGGTCCAAACATCAGTATTAGCCAATGGTAGTGACTGAGGAAATGATGTTTCGGTCTCAAACCAACATCTGGGAATAGTTCCGACCGGCTATCAAGATATTCTTCTGCAAGAACTCTCAGACAAGCGATTTGTGATGGAGTAATACTTGGTGAGACAACAATTTCAACAATCTCCTTCAGTTTCAGATATAGTTGCCAAACATTGTCACTGGTATCCTCAATCAGCCCATATGCCAGAATTGAGAAAAAGCGCAAGAATGTCCAATTTTGAACTGCCTGACCTCCAATCCGTTTCCCTTTGCTTAACTTTGAAGTCAACATATTTCTGGAGTCTGTATCCGTGAAATGGAAAGCCGTCATCCTCTGATTCAACAAGTCATAAGTCAGCCACTTTTTGTTAACAAAGTACTGAATGTATAGAGCCATGTCATAATCAACTACTCCTTCAAAGAGGTCGTGGCCAAGACAAGGAGGTAGGCCTGGCTGAGCAACATGGAAGTGGGACAATGTGTTGAAAACAGAATCAAACTTGATGCCCTCAAAGTGTACTTCATCACTCTCATCCAGAACTTGTATTGCCCCCCTGTAAGAATCTGGCGTACGGTGTTCACCTTCAGTGTAAAATTCAGCCAACATTTCAGTCTTGGTTTTGGTACAGAAACGACAGTAGTACTCTGCATTAAAGCTTTCACAGAACCCTCCAATATAGTGGGAACCAAGATTGTCTCCAATAATTGACAAGACTGTCCCCTTAAGGATTCTGCCATCATTCAAGACAATACCATCTTTCTCAAGGATTTTGATGTCTGCAACTAGTCTTGCAAACACTTTATCTTGTTCTACCCCCTTAATGATTCGATCTTTGCACAAAATTGCAAGCTGTATAGGGTCAATTTGGGATCTGCAACGAGGATCAAGATTGGCAAGTGTGTAATAAACTGCCAGTATTTTATGCTTCGTTTTTGCCGACCCCAGTGGGTTGCACACTTCAAAAGCATCCTGAAAAATGAGCAGCTGGAGAGCATCAGGGTGCTCTCTAAAGAAAGTGTTATTTTTTAACATTCTTCCACATTGAATGTCGTGGTAGCCGTTGTCTGTAACAGTTTGCCCCGAGTTCATGTATTGTTTTGCAGATTCATCTTCACAGAGGATTTTGAGTGTTTGGAGAATTGGAACATAATGATAACACTTGATGTCTCCCATTGGGGTTTCTTCTAATGATACTGCAACTGGTCCAACATGTTTAAAATGTGACTTGAAGAAGACTTTCCGCCGATAAGAAGAACAGAGAACACCAGCTTCTGGATGATCATACTGGGATGCTTCATCCCTCAATGCCAGTGAGCATGATGGTTTGGATAAGGTTTCATATAGCACACCTTGCACAAGTTCATCTACTGTACAAGCAGGGAGATCAATTTCTCTGAGCTTCAGTCTCAAACTCTTTTCAGCACTCTTGTAACTTAACTGGTTGAGTAGGTACAATTCATCAACAATCACTTGTATTGTTGATTCTGGAAGAAGATACTTTGCCTGAAGTTTTAACAGAAATAATCCAATCGCTCTGGTTTGTTCGGCAACCACATTTAGCATAGTATGATCATTTGCATCACCAACAGGATCAGGGTGCTCAACAATTTCATCACATGATTGCTTTCTGGTATCAGGCACTTCAAATGAATCAACAAAATCCACCTCTATGTCTGATGGGTCAATATAACCATCCTTTAGGTCATCCACTTCATAATTCCTGTGATATCGTGAAACATGTGATGTGAAAGAAGACTTTTTATTGAACTGTTTTTCACAATTTTCGAAAGGGCATGAAATTTTCAAACCATTCTCAATATGTTTTTTCAGGTGAGAAATGAAATCTTTCATGTCACTACATGCTTTCCCACACAAGTCCAACTTACAATGAACACTAATCCCAGTACTATCATGGTGACGTAGGCCTTCTTGTGACTCTGTATCATGGCTGCTGTGTTTCCGGAAGACATGAGATGTCAGCCCTTTGTAGGTGTGCAGAGTTTGCAAGCAATTGGGGACACAACATGGAAACATTGCATTCCGTTCATGTCTATGGATTCTATAATGGTCAACATATGCGGCCAGGCTTTTCAACCGAGCTTTACAATTACGACACTCTGGTCTTCGGTCAATATCAGGCAAGCTGGGCCCAGGCCCATGGCTTACTGGAACAGACGGCTCAAGTCTGTTTGCCTCGGCCATGATTTCCACAGTGTAGCTTGCACAAAACAAAATTACAGTTAGGGTTACTAGTACTTGACAGTACATCATGAAACCGAACAATGGGATAAGCTAACCTGGGTGACCTCCAAAACAGCTTTTGCCTAGCTAGGCCATGTAGGCTACTTCACCTCCAGTTAGGCCTACCATTTTACCAACATTGACAGGCGATTTGCTGCTGTAGCCTGATGTAGGCCTAGCTCCACAGGGCTAGATAGGCTGAGGAGTCTACACTACAGTACCAAAAGTCACAGCCTGGCCTAACTTAGGCAAGCCAATCCGAAGTGTGGGCAATGGGGAATTCGGATATGCATCGTTATCTCATATAATTACTCGGATTTACCCCCAGCCTAGGCTAGTTTAACTCAAAATGTGCAGTAGCCTTATCCCATACCAAACCCACGGCTTATATTGTATATAAATGATAACGCCTAACGTTATTCATAGTTCTGGTATTATACTCATACTAGTTAGCCTAGCCTAGGCCTTGTGCTTTACTGTGGCCTAGTAAGTAGTATTGTATGTTGAACACAGAGCGTCAGGCTGCAAGTTACCGCACAATTTTTATTAAGGAACAAATCACCCTCTGTTTTAGGATGAAAAATTACCACCCTATTCGTAAGATAGCTCGATGAGAAGATGGATTTGAGAATTATGGCTCCTGGTGTGGCTTGGCTAAAATGATTGTAGTGGATTTTGAAGATGAGGAGAATAACAGGCGTAGAGGTCCAACAAGGCCAGGCAAGGTGAGGTTTCGATGCTGACTGCTGAACCGATTTGTGCAATAATGCGTGTAAAAAAATAAACACGAATTTAGCAGAAGTTACTAACTACAAAATAAAGAATAATGTATAATAGTGTTCGTAAGATGCCCCACATTTTTTTTTAAACTATTCAAATTATAACATTCATAAGGCTTATTTGACTTCAGTTGAACAACCTCCAAAAAAGTGAAACGGCACCACAAGAACATTCTGGAACTTGTATTCGCAGCGCATGCGCGCAAGGCGCGCTCGTAAATGCAATATGGTAAGCGCCGCGGGATTGGATTTAGACTTGCTACAAGTCTCACGTGTCTGACTTCCCGCTATACCTCCAAGGCCTGGCACATATATTCGTGTCCTACTGACCGTCACTTGTACAGTGATCTGGTCGCCCGCTGATCCGTGCGGACAGATCAGAGGGTGTTAGAATAGAGGGCGTGCACAGTATTAGCCTATTAGGACGGGCAAATCAATAACAGGGACGGATAATAACATTCACGATAGACTTGTGGCAAGTCTAGATTGGATTTGTCACGGAAAACAACGGTCAGGCAAGGGGAACCAACTTTACGAGAAGGGAAAATGAGGGGAAGAAAAGTGAACCGAAGGAAAACAGGAATAAGATGAGGAAAATGAAATGAGAGTGAAAAGGAGGGGGGGCATAACAGATTAGGAGCTCGCGGTTCGCCTACAAATGTGATATGTGAACATTACTGTTGAACCGACGAATTAATGTTCAAGGAGAAACTTACCGTAATCATGATAAGGTCTATAGGGGCCTATCCAGAATACTGAGGGGTGTGGACTAGCCAGCAGAGAGTAGAGAACAAGAACATTGGGGGCGGAGAACGGGCCGGATTAACAACTGTGGCGGTGGGGGCCCTGGGCACAAAATCATTTGGGGGCCCCTGCCGCCCCTCAGTGAATTTAATTTTCTTAGAATTCCAACTGTTACGCCAGTCGCCAGGCAGGGGGGTAGGCCTATATCCCAAAATCCAAGGGGGTGTGAGAAAAACGCTGCAGTCGAGACCGATCGTTCCTCCTTTGAGACGAAGTGGGACCGACGGAAATTTTTGAAGACCTTTTTCTTTGCTTTTCGCCCTCTCGGGTCCCTCCAAAGTCTCCCAAAGCAGTGTTGCAAACCCCTCTGGCCTAATTCTCGCCATGGGACCTATTAACAGGCCATGATTGTATTTTATTCTTGGAGATGCCTACTTGTGTTACAGCAATGGCTTGCATACCATTCTTCTTATGTGTCTCATCTCAACAAGAAAAATCTGGGCATCACCAAAATGTTGCCTCCTGGGTCACAATGGTGTCAAATTAGGTTATCAAGAAAGGTTCACAAGACAAACACGACTTTCGATCGACCCAAAACGCCTTGAAAAGATGACGATGGCTATAATGATCTACTGTATATGATAATTCAGTTCTCGTGCTGCTTTGACCACCCATATGGAGATTGATAACTTGGGATAACTTGTGACAGGAAGTGTGGTGTAATTGCCTATATGGGTTGCCTCAACAAGGGGAATCTGCCCCTCCACCCTCCTCGGCGAAAAAACCAAACGGTCACACTGCCAAAAGGTCAGATGAGATAAAAAGGTCAAGTGATGTCAAAGTAGGTCACCAGATGCAGTTCACACTGGAGAACAAACTTTTCCATGGTGTCGACTCCATAAAATGTTCCATTGTCGAGATATATAAGAATAATCCTACTGTGACCTTGAACGACCTTGACCTGACACCAAAAATGATAAGGTTTTTACTCTCCATATATGAACACCTATGTACCTAATTTGAACTTGTTACAAGCTCGCATTCTACAGATATCTTTACACAAGCATTTTTAGTTTTCACCCTCCTGATCTTAAACGACCTTCATCTGACACCAAAAACAATAGGGATCTCCCTCTCCATATATGCAACCTTTGTACGAAATATTAAATTGTTACTTGTTTGCGTTAGACAGATATCATACTACATAATATATTAAAGGTAATAGTTGTCTCCTTGGCTCTCAACAACCAGAACTCAAATGTATTTGATGACATAAATATGATGAATAAACATGCCAAATTAATAACGAACGCAAAATATGGTATACTGAGTAAATTGTCCACTTGAAGGAAGATAGATATTAGTTACCTGTTCCCGTTGCCCCCATTTTAGGAACTCAGTGAAACTGTTAAAGCGACAGCTGACCGACAGAGTTCATGACGACTATACCAATTTAATTCAATCAACGTTGATATTAGTAGGTGTTGTAATGTTCTGAAAGATGGAATCCAATATGTATTGTATTCTGACGGAGAGTCAATTTGGTGGCAGTATCTAGCATGAGCGCTCGTATAAACAGTTAGTCGATTCTTGTCGTGTCATTCCATTAGCGGGTTCCTCGCTCATGCAGGATATTAGCTGCTCGGAGCTGAGAGCTATATATAAATCAGTATGTCAAACCATAGTTCCCGAAAAATTATCTCATCTTGAAGGTGTCGGAAAGGCCTACTCCACACTAATCACAACCCCATTACATTAGAATCTAGGGAGGAGTGGGCTTCTACATGGGCATAAAACACTGAGGGGTCAGCATTGACCCACATCTCCAAGTTGTCCATGGAAAACTACTGAAATTTGTACTCTTGATGTGAGAAAAACATCATGAATGTTGGACTTTATATATAATTGGTACTCTCTTTCCCTCCACATTCTCCTTTTTTCCTCGAGGGTGTGGGTCCTTGTTCGCCAGTCATGCATTAGCTGCATTTTGCACAGCTTGATACATGTGTGTAGTTTTGCCCTGTCTAACTATGGTGATGCTTCATCCACACCATGTGCAGAATACTAAGACAAGACGCATCGAGGTCAACAGAGGCTACCACGCTAGGAGCAACTTTGATGTATATACATGCACTCTATATATTAAATGGAGCATAATGTATACAATAGATCATAACATAAGATGGGAAGGCATATGCCAGGACATTCCTATTGGTTACTGTTTCTTACTTTGAATATACAGTTTCAGTTTGAGATGCACTTCATAATTAGTTTGCACTACCTCTGGCTGATTGCACAGATCATCTAACTATCATATATACACTATGAATTGTTGATTTCAATCGTCGATTCTTCTCGCCCACAGCCTGTCAGCCACACGCTTGATAATCGTAGCAGCGCCACCATCACTCCCATCATCACCAGATGGGACATCGCCGCATCAGAGGAGCTAGGTAACAAAAAAAACAGGGACAATTATTTTAAATAGTAAATCATTTTCAAGCATTTTAACATTGTGGCTCTAATACTATATTATTGACTACATTCCATCACATTACATTTATTCATGAGTATTAGGATGTATAGACCTGGTTGATTCTGCAAGATAGAATAACTCGTTACATAGGAACTATTACGATCAGAATTTTACTCATCGAGTATGATAAACCCCACATGTTGGAGTCTGATTGTATATCGCGTACAGTTAGGAATGGGATAGTCGCCCTGTCATCTGCTGGTATCTTCTCAAAGTTGTCGCTGCTTAATGAATGATGTCATAATAATCGCTCGTAGTTCCCTACAATGGCGATATATAAATGTGAGCAATACAGGTGCCTAAAGCCGGAATGCTAAATCTAAAATGTTTAAAACAGTTTCACATGAATGGCAACAGCAAATTTCGCCCTCATTGGAGACAACTGATGGTTTCTAATGACCACATACTTGTTCTACTAGTGACCGCCACAGTGCCACAGTACCATTATCTCAAATAATAGAGTCATGCATTTAATCCAACAGTCGCCATTCAACATCATTACACATCTTCAGTGATTTTATTCTATGTCGATCTGTTGACCTTCTCCAGTCGTATATACAGTAACAACACTGCCAACGGAAAATAACAGGAACGTAGTAGTTATATAGAATGACAGTGACACCAGATAACATTATTCACGGGATACGATAATTTAACATCAAGAAAACGTCTATCAAATCAAAAGTGGTGATACCTGCAAGCAGATAATCAGTTAATAAAGTTGGAATTGGCCTGTACTGAAAGGTTGCTGTTAGTACTGGAGCCAGTGAGGCTGCTACTGCAAAAAAAATCCACATTTCCTAACTGCAGATTTTGTGTGCCTCTGCGATTCGTTACCTTTGTATTATATATTAAACGTTCTTATATACCAAATAATTGGTCTTGTGTCAGAATGATCAAGGAATAATAAAGCAGATGAGTTATTGGAGAAAGAAACCCGAGAAATAAGCTACCTACCTTTTGCTCAAACTTTACAAGAGTTGCTTCGTATTAGCATTTGTGCTACTGGGCTACACTATTAACATTATCACGTGTAAGTATACAGGAAGGAGGCCAACATACAAACGATTATTTACCAACTGAATGCAATCGCACCCTTGTAATAAACATATACTAGCAATCGGGTATAAATAACAACCTCTCTTCGATGTTGTTAAATGTTGAAATGATACAGACGCGTAAATGTGATGTACTTAACTAACCACATCGACATGCACTATTGTTTGAAGAATGTTGTGAAGGGTCATACAGCAGCCATTCGCCAGTGAGGTACGGAAAAACTGACATGAGCAGCCAATTATCCACATTTCCTGAAGGACATATCCTCCAGTTTTAACACATTGTGTTCCTGATATACCCTATG
>JAUOBX010366461.1:0-17063 GCA_032360705.1 Eupentacta quinquesemita
CTTTGTGTATAGGCTATGTGAACATAATACTAGGTGAATATCAAGAGAGAATCAATTCATCAGTTTCTCAAGCACCTGTGTGGGAATTGCCCCACCATATCATTGCATTATGATTCAAAGTATGGACCTTCTCTCGACCCTACTCCATCACAAGAACCATTCTTGCATGTGATGACTCTACAATTGCCGCACGCTGAGATATATCTGACATCATTCTTCCTGCAGCAGTGCAGCTGCACCGCTGGTTGCTGCAACTCCATGGGGTTCAGCGTGGGAACTGGGCTACTGTCCACCCATATTCACTGGTAGTCAGGAAATATCAGCCGAAATGTTGCTAATCTGAGATAAATTCCTCACTAACAGTTTTCTTGTCCAATTTGTTATCATCGAGTTCTCCGGATTTCTACCCCTCTAAAAGCGTTATTGGACTCGACATTGTATGAACCTACTGACATAAAAGTCTCCAGAACAAAGAACCTCTCCCTCATTCCGGCCCTCCACAAGAACGCACGCACAGTTCGCAGACACAGTATGGATCGAAAGATTGAGAGTTCTTCCTCTTCCTGGATCATGGCCGTTCTTAGTTGGTGGAGTAATATGTCTGGGTTATTCCGGTAACAAACAAGACTCTGGCTTGCTTTATGGTCAGGCCACCCGTCGTGGTATGTCACGTCTCATTCCATGGAGAGACGAATAGTTCCCAGCCATACGAGATAAGGCAATAAAAGGTCTGTTCTTCGACCCCTGCAGTATCGAGAGGCGCGACCTGCGCTGCACTCAGGCAGAACATTCTTCCGGTTCCATTACAGCATGCATAAGAACGAAATTCCCGGTCCACTCTCCGAGTTGGGAGGGAAGTACAATTATTGGTGGTGGATTCCTTGGCTCGAGACATTCGCCGCCAGCTGCGGAAGCTAGTGTGAAATGCAGAATCTCACGGATCATTGACATTTCGGACGCAAATGTCCGGGGTTCCTCAACGAGCCTCGGACCACGTTGGGGTGAGCGTCTGAAGATCGCCTTCCACCGGCGGACGGGAGTTGCGCGGCCCTCTTGTCAGTGGGTCGCCGAGGAGCAGTCGATGGCAGCCGTGTGTCATACTTGAAGCCCACGATGTCAATGATTCGGTGCCGGGCCGCTGCGTTTTCAGCGCAACGACTCGGTCGATCTTCGACCGCGGAACTCTCCCTGAAGGGGGAAACCGTGCCTACCGCGGGGAGACGCGCATGAGTCCTTCGGCGTCCGCGCCCGGAACCTCAGAGACGGCGCGGTCGGAAGCCGATGGGCCCAAAGGGTCGCCTGCGGTCGACCAGACCGACATGTTAATACCTCAGTTCGAGCGTGACGACACGCTGGATTTCCATCGACACATTCTGACAACTTCCACTCCAAAACGACTACAATACAAGCGATTTCATCGCTCGTGAAAACGGTAAAAATGCAATTTTCCGTCGGATTTCATAAGTTCATAACAAAATCTCTCAAACGACTGGGTGACGTCACAATTCGAAGCGGCATAAGTATAGTATAGTCGGAGTAACATAGCATGCAGTAGTTTACCTTCACATGATGCATCATCGCATTGCATCATATAGCAAACCATATACGTTTGTGGTTGCATGTAATACACACTATCTACGCTAACTGGCTAGCGCTAAAGTGATTCAAGAAAAGTTACATCTACAACAACCAGAAGTTTACGAAGTTGGCGAAGACCAACACTGACCCTACCTGTCCGTCAAACTTGGTGAGACTCCGACATCGGCAGTGAGCTTTGTATTCATTACTGAAGAAAAGGATATGAGTCGGCTAGGAGGATCAAACATTCCTTATCGATTGGTTTTTGTGATGGAAACGGTACGAAAGTGACGAAATCCAACTTTGTAGGCTAGGCGTTGTTATACTGTGTTGATCGGTATGCAGTAGGCTAGGCCTTTAACGTCAGTGTAAACGAGCTAGCGTGAACTACTGTCAGTTGTGACGTCATGTAGACGATTATTTAAAGCAGAGAACAATCCAGATTTTGAATCCACGCTGGGATAACTGGCTGGTTGCTATAACAATACCCCCTAACACAATGGTCTGGTAGCAATTCTCCCTATACTTTTCAGACAAACTGGGCAGGGTTCGGATGGCGATTCGAAACTAGTCTCGAATAAACTGCTCAAGTCATCTCAACCAATCAAATTGCAGAAAACCAATGAAGGTGTTCATGAATGTCGAATGATTACATTTTTTACCTATTATTTGGCACCTTGCACTGCCGCATAATGACTTCTTTACATATTAATAAATACTTCTTTGGTCATTTATTGTCAGTTACTCTGCCGAATAATGACTATATTTAGTCATTATCCGCCCGCCACCAATGAGACGCCCGCCGCAAATTGGAACGGCTGCAAAATTAGAACATACTGCAGGATCAAAACAAGCCGCAAAATGAGTTCGAGCCGAAGAACGAGTAATGTACTACATAACGACTAAGTTGAATAATGTCCGTCTCGGCAATGTAAATTAGTTCGCAGCCTGTCCATCCATTGAATGGTTCGCTCGACGAACTAGTAGTTTTCCAATCAACGTGTTACGGATGTGTTCGTGTAAACAAAGTCGCCTATTCTATCTACGAAGCGTAGGCCTATGGATGATAAATGCCGTCGTAGCTCATGCATACCTATATATTCCGATCATTTTTCGAAGGTTATTACTCAAGCTATAAACATCGACGAGCTGCGCCATACTGTTTCTATCGTTTTGTGGCAAAGAGTGTGGTTAATGAAAATATCTGAAAGTGAAATTTTCGCTAGTTTTGCTTCCTTCGAAAAGCATCGGAAAATGCCGGATTGTGGTGTAAAATTGATTGCTTTTTCTTACCCACATTACTAATGACTCATTCCTGAAATTGCCAGGATTTCTACCCGTACGGGTGCGATTATATAAAATATATATGGAAATTCGGTTCCGTCTCCCATTTTTACCTATCAGCCTAGTCATTTTCGAAGGAAGTGGGTCATCGTTCGTTTGTTGTTATCTCTCTGGGTGAGGGGAGCTTTTGCCAGTTTTTCCATTCGGGTCTTGCGTACTTCGTCCGATGGCGCACATCAAATATGAATTTGGAGTGCAAGCGTTTGCATAACTCAGTGGAGTACGGTAATCACTATGATCTTTTCTTGTTCATTTCTTATTTATTTCGTTTTAAATAAACTCAGCAATTGCCCCTTCATCTTTAGTGATTCTGCAGTTACTGTGATATAGTTTATTAGAATAAAATGCTCTTTTCGGAGAATGTTATCTGTGAAAGTCCATTGCTGTTATCCTTGATATGGCGGCAATAATATTTTCCAGATTGATTTTTCTTGTGAGATAGTTTGCATAAATTAGCTTGCAGTGTGGTGTCCAATATGTATACAAGTACAGATTTCGATGGTTTCCGATCGATTTCCAAATCGCTGTGGTTATCCAAGGGAATTTGGCGTGATTCATATATCTACTCATTCAGGGACGAACCTTTTCTCGGAAGAATCAAGAAATTCATTAACGAGTTTACGGGGATGGTTCCATTATTGACACAGACCAGTCTGAACAAAACTCATTATCATTTTTTTCTCTAAATGTTCATGGAAGCAAATGTTTCGCCTCATGCATCCAAGGACGCGCAACATACATTATCCGGATAAATGTTTTCCTGTTCCTATTTTCCGCGTAGCGATTACCCTTAGCCCTATCGAGAACAAACAATCAACGTCTCTGTCTCCCCAGGGTGTTCTCCAAATTTGTTCGATCGAGAAGTATGATTGAAAGAACTCAAGATTCCGGAAAAGGTAGAACGAGTAAAAATTTGTTTAACGTTTTCGTGGTACAATCAGGAAAACAGGGAATCATCTTCAAGGACGCTGATTATCAATTTAGTTACATGAGTGAGACACGTGACAGCTGATATTTGGAATGTATATGCTTGTATATGGCAATACATACATAGATTAACCTAACTAACTTAGCTGTCGCCATGAGATAGCTCACTCTTGAATTAGGCTTCATTACTGGTTGTGTAATTCCACAGATATACAAATCACAACTCAATATATCTCCCAAAAAGGTGAACTGTTGTAGTTGTTATACATTGTTTGCCTTTTAGGCAAATTGAGAATCAATTGTAGATCAATTGTAGAATTGTAGATTTTTTACACTCGTTATTTTAGGTAGGCATTTCTGGTACTCTAGAAGCAATTTATCCCCTTTCATTACCAACCCACTTTCACCAGTGATTAAATTATTTATTACTGCAACAGGATATATGCTCAAATCAATGCAATCATTTCAAGTTACTAATAGTCACTATTGGTTACTATTAGTTGATTAAATAGTACTTGCCCATATGTAAATTGTGATGGAATCAATAATTATTCCCATGTTGTTCTGGAGCAGAATAAACTTCAACTAGTCTGTGTATTAATGTACACATTGACGAAATGGGCCAGGTATTGAACCATTGGGTACACGAAATGAAATATTTTGCAAATTGTATTGAATATTAGTACGAATCAAATCAATCGCATATAGTAAGCATCATTATTGCAGAATTGTATTTTCCTTATTACATATGTGATGCCAATAGGAATATGTCCACGACGATTCCCACTGAATTACAATAGTATCTCTTTGTTATTGCTAACCCCAATTCTCTCCATAGTATTAACAAACAACAAATTGCTTCTAGTGAGCAAATCGTCTTTTCTCCCCCTGCCGAATAAATGAAGGGGAACAGTTCTCTCCTATCTCATTTTGGAAGTAAGGACGACACCCTTTTTTTTTACTTCAAGTATATTCATTACGGCAGTGTTTTGCCGCCGAACTTCCATTTCTCTGCCCGCCCCAAGTTGAGAGAGTGAAGTCTATACTCGTCGTATAAAGACACTGCGGGGGAGAATGTACTCATTCCCACTGAACACATTATTGCCCCCATCCTAATATGTTTGCGAAGAACCATTAGGTGCCGTGCTATGCTTAACCGGGTCGTATGCGTGATGTGTTATGAGCTTGAGTAATCGAATTCAACCAGCACTGTTCAGGGGTGGAACATTTAGAGCAAGCTTAATGTCACGTGTAGTCGTGTACATCAGCTGTTTGTTGCAGTTATATTTCACAATACAATTAATTCTGGAGCTGTTTGATCTCCATAACATTTTGAATTCCTGCTTTCCTACACTAAAATCCTACACTAAAATATGTTTATATCTAAATAATTCCATATCCCACTATTTGTTTCTTCGTACTTCTGGAGTCCTGGTTGTTATCATCTTAAATTTATTGAAAAGTGGGCTGCGCTATACTACTATTTTACATCTAGGAGCACAGCTGACATTTCATATCCACGGGTAATCGACTATCGAGCAGTTCATTGAAGAATCATTCAATTGAAATCTCATTATACTTCAAGCATTTTGGGATTATGTGAACTAAGTGGCTGACACTTGACACTTTTCCTATTCTACATTTCTGGGGAACCCACATATTCACAGAGCTAATTTGTTTAGTTCACAATGGTCAATAGGAGACTATGTGGGTCTGTGAGACCATATGATAGCATGCATTCAAACAGCCTGGCAATGTATTGATTGGATATGTATGAAAGAAGGGAGTAGTGAGCATGTATTCAGTGGGGAGTGTGTGTGCGGGATATAGGAGATGAGAGTATGGGATTTTAATAGTTATAACAAGTAGGCCCATTCATATGGACTGAATGTTAAATGAGGTCCAGTATCCGTTAGTATGTTTGATTTGATTTCTACAGCTTCAGGGAGCCACATCGAGGAATCCTGGCCGTGTTGATCGTGGATGAGCCCCGGCGATAACTCGGCGGTAAATAGAGAGGTGGGGCTCTACATGAGTACAATAACAGTTCATCAATGTTGTGTACAATGCAAACAGGTTTCTCCCCAAGAAATGGGATGGGATGGTGGGATTTAATTATCATGGGTCTATTTACAACATCTATTAGACAATATTGGTTGAGAATTTGGTCAATGATAGGTTGACTATTAATAGGTAATTGTACCCAGCATGGATATCGAAGGGTAGCCATATGAGGTTTATATATACATCGCTATCGATTCATATGAGAGTACCATATGATATCATGGACTGCAAATCCCAGCATTATACTTATATCTTTGCGACGCGTAAAGCGTCTGGCGATAATATATGTTCATGCGCTGGAAAATTCTGAGTTCAGCACAATGACTTTCTTACGCTTTATAAGATGCATTGGAAACTTGTATGTCCGAAAGTCCGCCTTATGACAACCCTGAAAGTGGTCGAAATTGGACGTTGCTGCATGACTCGCTATTCTCATTTTTGCAGGTTTTATGTGGCCAGAAATTGTAGATGTTCAAGTGCAATAACTGCAAGAAATCACGACTCAGTTGTGTGTCCTGTTTCTTACAACATTTGTTTTGTGAAAATATATGATAGTTTTCCAAATACATTTCCTAACTGATAGATGCGCACCGAACAGGGTGATCTGTTGGGGGGTACCTACCCAACGTGCTACACCAACTGTTATTCTTTGATCTTCCTCTCCAAAAATATATTCGTTAGATTAAGTTGCGAGAAACACATGGCTCTACCGTATATATGTATTTATGTGTATTTATGGCATATTCAAAATATCTTCACAGATCTCTGTATGTGGATTCAGTGTTTAGATAGGAATGTAATAACATCTCTGGGTGGAGATGTCGCCTCAATTCGGAACTAGTGTTTGCTCAGTTTCCATAGCTAAATATATAGGGTACTTGCAATTTCCGGAAACTTATATGGCGCACTATTAAACATTCTATTGCGACTTACAGATAGTAGAATCGAAAGCAAGGCTGAGTTCGCGGTTGGAGTCTCTGTACATGGAGCTATTTTTCACTACTTCTAAGTTCTAGTAGATCTGCATATTCCCGACCTTTTACGTATGTATGAGTGTTGTGTCTGTTCTAGGTATGTTCAATTCCCAGCAATCGACGGTTAGTTTTATCATGAAATAATGACTGCCATAGGGTTTAGTCACGGATTCCACCGTAATTTCGTTTATGAATGTCAAATTCAAATTCAACGATGAATGGGTCAATTCTATGTTATTACCAGCATTGATAACGATTTTATAACTCGTGAAATATGTTGTTGATGGTAGATCAGATCCCAGGGTAAATTCGTCTTGTTGCTACTCTACTGAAGTATATTGGTATATTATATATATACGCAGTACGTTATGGAGCGTGGTATTGCCCGATTGGCTAGAGCGTCGAACTGGTAATCCGGAGGTTATCGGTTCAAGTGCTTTATCCCGATTACTCACGATGATCGGAAGAATATTTCCTTACCGTATGTTGCCGCGTGTAATGATCACCTCCTTCGCATTGAGGTAATGCTTCAGAGGCATTGCATTTGTCCGTGGCTTTACGAGGGTTCGCAGCTGACGAGAGTGATGCATCCAGAGATGCACCCTTGCCGGCTTGTATGGGATCGGTACACGTGTCCGGCGAGTAAACCATAAGGAAAATAATTGCAAATGCACTCCATGTTTACACAGGTGAAATTATGTCTTAAGTGTAAATGTTTCAATTTGTTGCCGTTGGGGTATCACAGTAAGTTATTTTAATATGTCTATATATACTCAAAGAGTAACAGGATAGCTGAAGTCACTTATATAACCGACATTTCTCTGATGAATGCAATCGAAAGAAACATGTCTTCATTATTCTAGTCATTAACTCGATTGATGTCCTACGCAATGTCCTCATCGTATAAGATGCTCATCAGTAAGATACCCTTGATTTACCTCATCACGTTATAGCCTCTTCGTAATTGGAGTTATCCGCACTATTGGATGACATTCTCGTAGGATTTGGACATTCGTGTCTCGGTTTAAACAGGTTCTGCAGGAAGGATTGAAACACTGTTAGAATGCCTCTCGGAGTAATAATGTCCAGTTTTCAATTGACACAGTATCTCGATGAGCAGGGGAGGCGATTTAGGGGAGTGGTCAGGCCAACTGATTGTCAGTTTCCTTCAATCACATTCTCCCAGTGGCGTGTACAGGATAACATCATGTCATATCGTGTGAACCTTCTATTTTCTAGTCGATGTGCGGCATCTCGTGGAAAGACGAGAACATAAAGATGTGTAGTGGTTCCTTATCGTGTCTTTGTTAGAACCAACTCTCTCAGTGAAATCGTGGGCCTATTAGGCCCTTGCTTCAATGAAAAGCCGAACATTGTGTGAAAATGATGCAGGTTAAACGAAGGCATTCCGATAACCATTACTCGAAATGTTGAGACAGTGATTTCCGACCTTGTTGGAAATTATGAGTGGACATTCTCCTTGTTTAGCTTTGACATTGTACGTATCCTGATATCATTCCTCATCTGTCATTATGTTAGACAATAACAATGAATGGATCAGAAATGTTGATAACAAAACATTATGGAACACACACACATATACGTACATGCGCACGACAAAGTGATCAGTATTTATTAAATGAACTATTTAAAAGAGGACACATGAACCTTTTGGGCTCTCACACTATTGCTACCCGCATGCACTCCAAGCACCACTTCCAAACATCGGTTTCAGCCTAATCATTTGACTAATCACTCACCATGGATGAATATTAGACTAACAATTGTCGGACAAATAATTGACATATTATTTCAGGATCGGTTTCGAATTAGTGTTTCAGAACTCTAAATAGATTAACATATTGAATGGAATGGAAAAAAAATAGAGTAGCAATGAATAGATGTATATGTTCATGAGTGTGACACACACATGCATTGTGGAAAAATAACCTGATGAGATGAGGCCCGTCACTACTTGTACAGGCATTTTCAGTCAGTATTCAACTATGGATCTACCGAAGTCTTTCATTGACACAAGAGTCCTAAAACTTGAACTTTTAATGCTACGGGTTCATGAAGCTCATTGTAGATGAGCACCAGCGATAACTCGCCTTCATTCTCCACCTAATGATCAGATGATATAAAGACCAATCGCAACCTGCTCCAGGGACCGCCATCTTACGTCATCATCCGGCGGACGATCAATGAACTCCAGGATTTAACCACGTTCTCAGATCCTGGAGGAGCTGAGGTTTCTCTTTTTTTCGTTCAACCACTGCGATCAGTCGACCAACAATTCTTTTTTGCAATGACCCCCATAATCACCAAGCCTACAGCGCTACAGCAGAGTCCGGACACCAATACACCGCCACTGTAAGTACAACCACCTCTGACGAACCGGGAAGCATGTAGTTCTTTGTCTTCTATGTTATAAAGTGAAATGATTATGGGGCCTATGGGTACTTAGAAATAGTAATCGATACGTCGTGATTAATATATTTGGATGCATATCGTCAAGACTGATCAAATCATTGGATCCTCACTGTATACAATACATATTAACTGCCACAAGAAATTCACGATTAAAAAAATATATCCAGATTGCACTACATCAATATGAAATTAGCTTCTCTTCTCAATTTCATATCTAGTATTTACTTCAACCGCGGAATACTATCCTAATATCCCGTCACATAGTAACGTTGCACAGAGCTACTTGATAACGCGCACATAGTGAATCAATGATTTGACCTCGAATAACATATAGTTATCATCGACCCAGAAATTGACATACCTCTGGTTTCGCCAGTCTTGATTTCTCTGCGGGGATGGCTGGCCTAATTTCGTTTACCACGGTTCCTATTATGAATTTCGTTATTGCAGATGCTTCCTTGATACATTTTGGACCTGTGATGTTTTCAACACAAAGAAGTTGGAGTACCATAATGTAACTTCAAATCTCTGAACTTGCGTTTGAAATGCTGAACACCGCGAACGTACTAGTTGTGACGATTTGGAATAACACTTTTGCATCATTTTGAATATATTACTCGCTGTGTTAGGTACTAGAGTCCCTTGCCGGAAGATACTTAATCATGCCTCACCACATGTTCCTATGCTTGGAATTGAAAAAACGAAATAAGTAAATGTTTGATGACATGATTCGCTAAAGGCACAAAGTGCATGTGGGCATTAGGAATCCTTGCCTTGTAGTCTGACGTCATGAACCACTAGAAGGAAATGTACATCAGATGTTTGGGATCACTTCTGTAGTAGAGGCAATGTTACATCCCTGAGGCATCATACGTTACCCCATATACATGATCATAGTTGTTATGAAAGACTGTGTTAACCAGACATGATCAAAATGATTAAAATGAGATGTGTGTGAATCTTGACTGGGAGTAGTCAACGACCTCACAATACTCAGACAGAGTGCAACTTCCGCTCCTGCGATATTGTATATATAGTGCTCATGGTGATAACACATACTCGTTCGGTGTTGATTGTTCGAGGGTTTGGTAACCAGGAGCGTATGTATCATTCATCACTCGATACGAATAGATTGCACGATTACTACTAGTTTCATGAAACGTGTTACTTCATACACCATAGCCATCAGTGATGGCATATTAAGTTATGATCAGACAACAGTGATATCTTCTTCACTTACCTCATCGCCTACTTTCTTTTTCAGGTTCACTCGCCGGACACGGATACCGGTAAGTGTGCATACCTGGATACAGCACTCCCGTCAGCTGCAAACCCTCACCAACAGACCAAGGCAATGCCTCTGGAGCGTCGATGCGTGAACGAAGCACCTTGCTCAAGGGTGCAACGCAGACTCGAACAGGTAATCCCTGGATTATCGGCTCGACGCTCTACACAACTAGGCTACCACGCTCCACAAATTCAAATGGTACTAATTATATCATCCATGATAACTATCGGGTATGTAGTAACACATGTTGTGTGATCACCTAATTTTATTCAATCGATGAGCATATGTTACTCTCTGATACGTGGACACGTCTCTTGATTAATTTCAAACGCATGGTATAATCAACAGTACGTGAAAAGAAGTGATGAACAGATTCATATTGATGACACACGATAGACACCATAGACATTATCCACCTGCACCTGAAACGGTCACATTGATGAGCCGACTCAGTAGTTGAGGGGTGTGAATTTATAGTAAACCACGGGAACCTAGATAGCTGAATATCTGATTAGAGTTCGAATCCCGCAAATGGCCGATCAGTTTTCCAAGTGGGTGGGACCGTTTCCCATGATCAGACTATATTCCGTAGAGCGTTAGGACAACCGGATATCATCTGCAACACCAGGTACTACGAATCGATTCTTATTCTTTTCCTACGAAAATTCGATTTAACTGAATTGTTTTGAATAGATCAGTTTCAAGTTGAAAAACTGCAGTCTATGTTATTAGTACTTATTTGGTTGTGTATTGTCAAACGGAAGACATTTTCGCGTAGTATGGTAACTATGTGACACACCTCTCACAGTATAGGATTACAGTTTTCTAGTAATATACCATAGTCGGTTGTGTCGAATGAATTTGAAATGTCAATGAAAAGGCACCAGTCGTTTCTTCATTGTCTGGGGACCTATTCTTCCAGCCTGTGTGGAAATACGTGGATTACGGTACCGGGATCTTCTCTGCTAACTGCGGACAGCCCCTAACTGCGAGGGCCTATGTTCCCAAAACCTCAGCCCTAGCCTACGTGCTGTGAATTTCCCGACGACGGGGTCTGTGCTGCCTAGTGCAGTTTTCTTCCTCAGTGCCTACAATAGGTATTCATCACAGCCAAGCAAACTTTCTCGATTATTTGGGCTGACTAGCACGCCGATTTGATCCTTCCCGCCGAGAGAAGAAACCAGCACGATCCACACGGGACTCAAACTCGCAACAGCCTTCAGATTGCTAGTACAAACTCTTATCACCAAACGACCACGGTGCTGTAGAAGCTTGACAAATGTCTTCGCAACAGAGAGAAAGTATTCATCAAAACATTTATCGAATGTCCCTTCCTATCCACCAAAGCCACCATTTTCGTTACATGGGCATATTTCATTAGGATATGGTCACAACATATCGTTTGAGACATGCTACTATTGAGTATCGTCAATTCGTCATACTGTTATCTTTGGAAAATGCTGTGAGTATATTTTGTTCAAATTTATAAACTAGTACTTGAATTAAGTAGTTCACATGAATTAGTTCATCGTAGTGTTTTCGGTATGTCGTGTGTTTGTCGTAGCTTACGCACTTTTGTGAGAGATGTTTTTTGTATCGACCTGTTTCAGACCTCCAAGTGTCTCGTACATGGAAGTTTCAACTTAGGCCTATATGAAAAAATCCCCTTCCACTCGCTCATTTCAAGGACGCACAACATGACCCATCGAATGTAATGTTTTCTCATCTATATTTCGCGAGGAAGCAAATACCGCCAGGCCTACCATAACAAACAATTTTCGTCATCTCCCAGGGTGCTATCCAGTTTTGTTCAATCAAGGAGTAGAATTTGAAACACACTAGGGATTTCAGGGAAGGTAAAATGAGACAAACTCGTATAACGCTCTCGCAGTGTATCAGGGTAAACAGGAAATCGCTATCAAGGACAATGATATAATAGTTCAGTCAGTTCCATGAATAACATTCGACGAGCACCGTGGATAATAATTGAATGCGACACGTGACAATTATTGTATTGGATGCATCCGTCTGTATTCTCGCGGTGAGCGCGGTAAATACTGGAATACGCAAATTGAAGGAACATTGAATATATATTTCAGGTGCTGAGCTTGGATAGCTGAGCATGTCTTCGAGGAAAAACAGTGAATAATATAACCATGGCGTCCATGCATTCGGCGATACACTTCTCTGAAACAAGGAAGAAACTAAACCATTTGAAAATATAAAAAACTGATATAATTATATATGCAAATGTAAGACGAATGATCAAGCCCAAAGATTCAGTCGTCCTGTTATCTGCTGTCTTCCTAATGTAAACATTTGGGAGATTTAGGACGTATATCGGTGTATACATCGTGTGGTATGACGTATGACTAAGTGTGTTTGAGTGTTTGACATTTTTGGACCACAAAAACGGCGTGTGACACTGTGACCTATTGCAACTATATCATCAATTATGTATCATTACCTGAAATAATTAGTATTGTTCTTACAGTAGAGCCCCTGACTTTCCTTGATCCAGCACAGTTTCTCTCTTGAGTTGTCTGCCTTCATATGATCATGTATCCGTCTTTTTCGCAGTTGTCACTTACATCAGTGGTCGGAGCAGCAACACAGAAAAATACTCACGATAAAACCGCAAACGTAAGCTGCAGTTGACACCAACTCATTTAAGATACTGGTTTATGTCTGACATGATCTCCGACCATATATAGGTACAAAAAGGCACACCTGACAGCGTTCCGCGGGTTGTTGTGGGATGTCTACTGCGAAATTTCAGGGAATCATCCCCAAATCCCAATCAGCCGACGTGAAACGTTAATAATTGAATCCACGTATCCTGTTAAATTATGAGCAATATGGAGAGTGTTTGTAGAGCACTGAACTGGTGATCCGAAAATTTACGAGTCCGGGTCCCGTTGTCCTCGGGCGAGGTGACTCCATATCCATGCCCCCGTCCCACCCTGGCGTTATTCGGAACTTGTAAGGGAATTGAGTACAATTATATATATATATATTCGTGGTAATATCCGTTAAACTACCTTCATGTTGGCAAGTCAGTGTCCCTATAAAGCGCTATATAGTACGCAGTAGCGTACGTAGAAATTTGTCATGGGGGAGGGGGTCCCGAAATTTGAGATAAATAGCTCTCGTTCTCCCCCTGGGCAGAAAATGCATTTTAACGGTCTCTGAATGTGGAATGGTGCAATGTTTGAGCCCAAAATCATCGGAATATCTATCAAAATTTAGTATTGTGTTTTTCGTCAGCAAAAAAATGTCAACATCTTTGGTCATGGTGACCCCCTCCCCCCGTGCGTACGCCCATGTGCGAGAAATCATAAAACCATCAATCAAAGTTGAAAGCATTGACTAATGTTTCTCAATATCTTCTCTGCCCTCAACTAGCGCTGTTGATTCATGGACAAAATATCACACAGAACTTTCGGAGTGTAATGTTTTGCGATACCAATCACTCGAAGAAGTGGGACGTACTTTCGTCGTATGCGTAGTACTCCGTAGAAGCAATGGAGAGGAGAATATGATACAGTATCCCAGAACTGGAACGGTAGTCGTAGACACTGCTGCTTGAACTGCATAATTAAACGCTGAGGCGTGATACCAACTATCGACTCACCCCAGCAGACAAATTTGTCACTGGCATTCGAGATGAACTGAATGATATATTAAACGGTGATGCTGACTCACTCAATCATTTGGAGAGTAGGCTATACTTCCAACATTAACTAGTGAATCTACATGTCAGACGATTGACCATCGCATGAACGGCATTTTAGCTTTTTGCAGAGCTTTCTGTGGCTAATTGGGCAACTAATGATAGATTTCATTCTCGCACGATTCATTCGACTTGTATCACATACTTAAAACATGGAATATTTGCAGTGATTCGTGGAAATACCTCTCAGTTTACCCATTGAATCTAAATATCAGAGACTGATGATTACCCAAGACATTAAAACTACCTTTCATGGAGTGATATACTTGCATCATCTATTATGTTTCAAAATAGGCATGACATTTATCGAAGAGAATACTCTCAACTTTACCCAGTAAAACTACATTTCAGATGATTAACAATGATTCACAATACTAAAAACATTTTGTTTTTGGTTTAGTCACTGTGGTTGTTGCTCATTACATGTCTTATTCCATCCTAAATAGTTGTATCAAAATCGCCTAATCGAATGACTCTAATATTTACATTTCCCCAGTGATCTGGAGTGACAATTACACAAATGTCATCAGCAAACTTTATGATATTACAGTCAGGAGAAGTAGAACGAGTATACCAGTATCCAATGTACAGAAAGTAATTGAGGAAAGAACAACTCCATTTAATGAGATTTCAGTGCTAGGTGATAACATTAAACTAGTGATGTTACCAAGTCAATCGACCAGCAAGCCAGGTGCCATTTATTGACATTCCGTGAGATAACAACTACTTCAATCAACCTATCGTCAAATGGGTGGGGTTGAATGGAATTAGTTGCCGATGAGACCTCGCAGAGGGGATAGACGAGCTTGTAATTCCTAAATGGGAGCACAATTTATACAGGAAGTACAGAGAATAGCATCCCGGTACTCCTACCTTCAGTATAAGCCAGCGGAGGGCGATCCCTGACATCAAATGATATAACCCATCATCATATACATGTCATATCGATAATCATGAGGCTGCTTCAAGAATATTTCCAGTTATCCCATGAATAGTCAGGATAGTGTATGGTGAATAGGATGAACTCAGTACAGTTATTATTTTAGCTCAGTCGGAGGCTATAGGACTGGTAATCAGAAGGTGGCGAGTTCGAATCCTGGCCGGCTGGCATTCCACGTCTCACCCATTTGAGAATGACGCTCGTGATGCGAAAACAAACAAGCCTAGCAATTAGTTGTTGACTCACAATAATGCTATCGACCTCTATTTCATATTTATTTCATATATTCATTTGATTTTCCACAATGAAAATACGGAGACCGTACAAATAGCATGTCAAAATGAAATGTATTGAAGTTAGCTGGTAAATGACCATCTGGACATTCATATGTATGTAAATAATGCAACATTTGAGGTGATCACATACTTCAGCTTAAGAATATTCAAGCCAGAGAAGAACTGGTCAGTGTTGGTGCGTGGCACAGCATACATACGTGCATACATACATAGTAAGTGCTTATATAGCGCTGCTACATCGAGATCGAAGCGCTTGACAACAATAATAAATACAGTTATACAGGACTACAAAGGAAGAGTCTTGAAAGTCGCTAATGAGCAAGCTCCACGGACCGCAGACGGCAGCCTATTCCAGCCTCGAGGTGCGTTGTAAGAGAAAGTTCTGCGGTCGACCGATTTAAGGCTCCTGCGAGATGGCGGCTCACTAAGATCTCTACCGGAGTTGTATGTAGTAAGATACTCGGTCAAGTAAGGCGGAGCAGAACAATCCATACACTTATAGACGAGCACCATGATCTTGAAAGTGATCCTGTCGTCCACTGACAGTCAGTCATACTTAGGAGCCATACATACCACTTTTGCAGCTATAGCAATTATACGAATTGCAGGGTTTTGGATAGTATATACAATAGCTTCAGACGAGTCTCCGTGTTGCCATACCAGATTGTTGAGCGAGAGGTGAGATGGGAAGCAATCAGAGTTTCATATATCGTTCTTAGATCCTTCTGTGGAAGGGTGTATTCTAATTTACACAACGCACCAGAACCTCTCGCTACATGGTTAGTACCCTGTGAAGTATGATCGCCCCAAGAAAGATGACAGTCAATATATACACCAAGAAACTTCATACTGTTAACTTGACATGTGGGTTTACCGTTCAAAACTATTCGACATTCAGGTTCTGGGTATTGAAGACCATATACTTGGTTGTGTTGACATTAGGAGAGAGTTTGTTCGCAGTGAACCAGGAATCAAATTTAGCCGATTCAGCACATACCATTCGTTCCATCTCATTGAAATGTTCACCTGTGGGAAATATATTTGTGTCATCTGCGAAAAGGACGAGTGAGCATTTATATGACACTGTAACAATAGCATTCATAAAGGTTATAAATAATAATGGCCCATAGTATAGAGTCGTGAGGTACACCACATTTCATTGTTTGTGGGGATCATAAAATTCCTTTGTAACAGGTGACCTGCTTCCTGTTCGCTAAATAACTAGCAAACCAATTATTCACCACACCTATGATGCTATAATTGGAGAGTTTAGTCAATATAATACTGTGATCTATTGTGTCAAATGCTTATGATCAGTCCAAGAAGACACCGCTTGAAAGTTCTTTGTTGTTAATTGCATCATAAAGATGATCCAGAATATTATCCAATGCTAACTCAATAGAGTTACTTACCAGGGCGGAAACCATATTGATGGTTTGTTGAAATGGTGTTGGCATCTAGACATTTATATAGTCGACTGAACACG
>JAUOBX010366462.1:0-10815 GCA_032360705.1 Eupentacta quinquesemita
CCATGTCACTCTCCAATACTAGTTCCGTCGAATTTCATTTCGCCCCCCCCCCCCCCTATCCTAAAACCCTGGCGCCGCCCCTGATTCCGGGGAATTAGAATTGGGTCTGTACGATTGATTGATTGCTTCCACCAGTCGGCTTATATGTCAAGTTATATTCTGTATGAAGCGTATTCTGCCTGTCTAGTACCAACTACAGCGTGGGCAGTCGTAGAGGGGCGACTGCAGAATCACACGAATCACTTTGGATACGTATTGAATCATTATTTAGCTTTCCTGATTGTCACATTGTAACTTCTACGTTGAACAACTTGATCCTCACCCCAGTCTCAGAGCGATGTTGTCGCGATGTGAAGGGAACCGTCGATCAACCTGCTCCATAAACCCAATCAACCGATTCATTGGACAGTAAGTACAAAACAAACCAGGTGATTCAAACCAAAAACACAATACTATATACTGTTCACAAATGGATTAACCGATGATCCACTAACCAGCCAGCAGACTTGGTATCAGAAGACAGCAGTCAGTTTTTTTCACGACCTAGACCGTGAGTCCCACCCCTAAAATGCGTTCGATCAGAATACATATGATTAGGCCAAAAGTACTTGGAGTGGGATCGTTTTTACAAGGAAATACTTATATGCGAATCGCATCCATTTGAATATTTGAGTAGATTCGGTATTCGTGGTATGAATTTTAGTCAGTTTGACTACTTTTTTATCATTCTCAAAACTTCTCAAACAACTTACACCAAACATGCATTCTTGAAAATAAATATCGTGTGTTATATAACCTTGCTTATTCAAAGAGTATTTTGCGTTGGAGCGTTGAAATATCCAAATATCTCTATGGACACATTCTCGTCAATGTATCTGGCTGTCATAGCGTGAACTCGTTATTATATATAGTAATATAATTCGATTATGTGTTATAATAATTACCTTAATCAGGAAACACATCAATTTTACTTTTCAACAGGAGCAACAATTGTATACATACATACACTTCTGTATCTACATGTAACATAAACATATCTCATATCACCTTCGAGAACGCTCTACACTATTTTCTGTGAATGGTTCCAGCTAACGTAACGTATATCATATAGCGTCGAGCTCTGCTTCATGAGGGACTTCACAAAGGTCGTCATGATCGAAACTAATATTATAGAAGATTTTCCGTTGCAGAGTATATGCCTTTAGTTGGTGATCGCGCAATACAGAACACATCCCAGCGTGGAATATCAATTGATGTTATTGTTGTACAACATATGTTTCGTCTTCATCTGTAGTTACCGACAGCTTAACTTTTCAGAACTGACAGCCAACGGGAACTTTGTTCAGATGATAGGTGCCAGAAGTTACTCTCATAGGAGAACAATGCTTCAGTGGTACGTCGAGGTACGTATCATGAACCAAAACAATGAGGTGCATCAAGGTGGGAATCCTTTGATACGGATGCGAATGCGGATACGGCAAAATTCGCTTGTGTGGCTTTTCAATAGCTGTGACTCAATGTATGCGGATACGAATGCGATTTGGCGTCCGGATTCCGTTACGGCAAACTCGATCGCTGCATGTAACGATCGGTCCGGCATGCGGATACTTTGCCGGACGCAGAAAATGACGTCACAATAGTACATTTTCAGGATTTGTTTCACGCGCACTCCAAACCGTACAATATGCCTCGCGCGTGAGGCCTCGGATCGTGAAACCTCAGTGCAAAAAACATTAATTAAGCATCATATATTCACAGCAAACTTCACGTCAAAAATAATTTGACCTGTTGGGTATCTATTGCTTACCTTCATCAGCACGTACATCTTTAATATCATTAGAAGATGATCGTCTTGTTGGCTTTGCTGCAACCGCAGCTTTGATGTATTCGGCGCCATCTTGTTGTCATGCTGTATCCGCATTCGGATCAATAGAAGCAAAAAGGGGAAGTATCTGTACATTGTATTTGCATGCCGCATACGCATTCGCATTCGCATCCGTACCAATGGATTCCTAGCTTAAGAATGTGCTTAGATTATGGAACTGCGACTTCAATCTGTGAAATGGTAAAACTTTGAACGTCAATAACTCTGCAACGGAACATTGTACCATCGCTCATAATCCCTCATAGTGAAAGCGAATTCATGGATCGCCTGTTTTCTAACCCACGGCTTGCCTGCATTCTCTGCGTTCTCTTTGCTTGCGTTATGGTTTTGCGGTCGGTTTGTATTATTCTGCTGTATTGTGAGGCCCACGCCTGACACATAACACACGTATCCTGCCATTACAGACCAGAGGTGAATGAAAGTGGATCGTTTAGGTCGGCCGATCGGTCAATCTATCCTCATTAGTGTAGACCGCGAAGTCTGGGGGATCACTGATTGTGACATCTGGGGTTTCTGAATATTGGGATGATGTTGGCCCCTATACACAGATATTGATCCGTAGCATAAACAGGCCAAATAGCAAATACTATGACTTCCTTAGACAAGTAATATTTTCTGCAATGAAAGAGATGGAGATACTGAGAGAAATAGGAATTCTCCGATGAGTACCGAGGGTGAGATTTGTGTTGTTTGAGTCAACTGCCTAATCTCTCAAAAAAATCACGAATATGTATAGGATCGCCGTGCACAACCTCCTGGGTGCATTGAATTAAAAATGTGTGTTACCTCATGGTGAGATAGAAGAATAAATGTCAACAGACAAATACAAAATACTCTCAAGATCACTGTCGAGCGGACATCACTGAACCCTTTTCAATACAAAAACATGTTCCATCTTCTATCTCGGTTCCAACTGTCCAACCAGATCCTGTTAGAAATATAACGCACCTTATTTGTTCGGAACTTGGTCTTCTTTTTCACACCTCCGATCTGAAACATCGTCCCCGATATTGACGTTGAAACACCGCGTAAAGAACCGGGTTTACCAATGAGTTGAGAGATAACCATGTAGCCAAGAAGTTAAATGCCCACACTGGAAGTGGCCCTCCAAATAACGGGATGCAAGTTATACACACATAGGGCAGCCAAAATACAAGAAACACTGACACATATGCAGTTAGTTTGTAGGCAATTCGTCGTAACCTCATTTCATCTTCTGATTCGTTGCTATTCCGTCGCTCATCACCAGAGATAGTTGGGATTCCAGTCGACATTGGAGAGACTGGACCTACACTTGGGAGTTTGCTTCCACTCCTCGCAACGAGCTCACCTGGTTCGGTACCGCTGGCATTTGCCCCATTCTCTCCTAAACAAGATGAGCTGTCGACGCAATCTACTCGATTCTTGGCACCTACTGAAGAAGAACGAATGCTCCTCTTCCTGTCGTCATACGACACGATTAATGTAGCCCTCAGTGCTTTGCCTTTGTTCTCCGAATGCTCTGAAGTGATACTTGTAGGCTGATCAGGCATATTCAGACTCACACGTATTTCTTCTAGTGATACACTTTCTGAATCTTCTGACGTTTTCATGATAGCATTCACTCCATCAACAGATCTGTTCATATCAGTTAGTGTTCCACGTGTGTGATCAGGCAGTATCTCAACATTCCGATTTTTGATGCCAATTTTGTCGACGCAGTCAGTCGACAGCATATTTTGAGCAGATATATCGCTCTGATGTGTGGTCATGTGAGACCTAGCACGCATCCGCACAACCAGCTTCCAGTAGAAAGCAGCATTAACCACAACTAAGGTAATGGATGGTCCACAAACAGTCAGCATGATGTTGATAAATAATACAACGGGGTCCACGAAGTTGAAGTCAAATACACAGGCATGGGTCTCGTTCACTCCTTCCGGTTGGACGACGGAAATGTTGAATATGACTATCTGAGTAGCAAGGTATATAGCGAAGAAACTCAGCGTAAATACAACAAGTTTGTGGATATTCGTAGTAGTCTGCCTCGTGTGATATCTCAGCGGATAATTCACTAGGCGATACCGGTCGATGCTCATCAAATTAATCACAATCGCAGACATGAACATAGGAAAGAATTGTAAGAATGTCCATACGCTGCAGGTGACACGACCCAGTGTTGGGTAACCGAGGATTCCCCAGAGGAACGTAGAAAGTAACGCGAAGAAGCCGACCAACCAATCAGCAATAGCCATGTAGAAGATATAGACGTTGACGAAGACCTTACTAACACTACTATGCCTCAGGAAGGTATAAATGATACATGAGTTACTCAAAGTGATCAATAGCCCGGTCAGACCGATGGCATATAAGCCTATTTCGTTCTCGAACTGGACATTTGTTCCATTGCTCGCGGGAATTAGATTCTCCAAGACTGTGCTTGATTCTGTCCAATCCATTCTATTTCGTGGAATCAGGGACTCTGACCACACAATGCTTACGTGCATTCGTCCGAGAGGATATGTCACTACCACTAGTAATATCTAGTAGTAACAGCAGAATTGTAATGAGTTTGTTTTCCTCCATAAACAATTGAAGATTCCGGGATCACAGTGCATTTGCTCCATAGAATATATCACCACTGTTACTCATTCAGTTCATTTGTGGTCACAGCAGAAATGTAATCATATTCCAGAATCTATATCTATTCCTGAAGTCTCTGAAAGTATTGCTAGTACTCTTTACAACGAACGTCTTTCCCAAATACACGTCTATATAAGCAATTCAAGCAGCCATCTATCCACATAGACAAAACTAGAACAGCTGATAAATAAAGATAATTACGCTCGTAAATTATCCATGTGGCATTCAAAAGCACTCGCAAGTCTTAAAAGCAACTATTTCCGTTCCAATCAGTAAGAGTAATTGTTGATTGGTGAAGAAACAATAATCAACATGAAGATGTTGACCTCAGCTTAATGCGCTGTAATTTGCATTCTGGTACCATACATCGTTCTTGTCTAATCAGGTCAATTTATTTTAATGACCCCCGTTTCTGTCGTAGTTCATTCGTGTCAATTTTGTTTGCTTCAAAATACCACTATTCCAATTATATTTTAATTCATACCAATTCAAACAATCAGCAAATGGACATGTCTAATGGTCTAACTCTAAAGCAAAGACACGTACCGGCATTGAACAAATGATATGAAAACAGAATAAATTATTTCAGCGACTTGCACTTATCATGATAGAAGTATAGCTAAATTAGTAACATTTTCAAAGAGGAAGAAACAGAGGCTGCTGGTAGCGGTTTCCTGGTAGCAAAACTTTGGTATCACTCACTTGTTCTTTTATTTTCCATAGTTTTGGAGTAGATGCTGCACTGAGATTCAAACTGCGGAACATTTGCCTCACATACAAGCACCTTACCGATTTTGTTATGAAATCTAGATGGTCTCCAACGCGAGGAACATAAAACCCTTCAATGTGAGGTCATCATCATGCTCGGAGTTCGATTTCTTTCCTTCTCCCTTCGTTTTGAGGTAATGTTGTCAATAAATCTCAGCGATGCGAGGATATACTTGCCGACCATCAACCATCGATATCATCACTTCAGGGGCACTCACCCTGTCTTGGCTTAGGTGCAATACGCTTCGATATTTGATAACGAGAAAGACACTACAGCACTTTCATAGTCACTTTTTACCCTTACTAGGCCTGATCCTTCGCTTTGGAGGAGGCCGGATAATTCATTGGGAGAGGCATGTGTATGCGGGTACGTGCCATCCAGACTTGTATTCCTATGAGGGCGTGCATGAGTGAGTGACTGTTCTTCAAGCTTGTCGATACTCTCTATGTTGTCTCCTGAATCAGTGACTCTGATGCGAATAGAGACAATCCTATGTAACCTTGAGAAATCGACACCGTGATTGACACTACTTCCACCATACCAAGAAGTGTCAGGAAAGTTGTAACCATTCATGATCTGAGGATAGTTGTACCATCTGCCAATAACGTATTAACAAGCTGGGAACGGTTTCTTAACATTGGGAGGCGCTATTTTTAATGTTTCTGGTGCACTCGGTTAGACAGCATGTGAATTCCGTTGTGGAATCTGGTTATTTTAACTTGAGAAATAACTCAGTTCGACCGGAAGTCATCGTCAAGCACTGCGACCCAGACAATGACACAATCACTCGCTTTTCCCGACTGGACTACGGAAACAGCCCCCTGTCTGGTATCTCAGAAGAACTGGATCTTCAAGTGCTTCAAAACATTTTTGCCCATCTTTCAACCAGAACTTCTAAGCGTGGACATAATCATTACTCCTAGGTTACATGAGCTTTACTGGCTTCCTTCTCGTGCGAGGATCGATTTCAAAGTGTTGATCATTATTTTCGGAGCGCTAAACGCCGAAGCTGCAGAGTACGGTACTTATGGTGAAGGCATGCTCGTTGAACCTACATATACTGGTCAACACATTTTAGTGGTCGGGCCTCTGCGAATATTGCACACGTATATGGAACGACGAGATAGTGAAGGGAAATATTCCGCGCACGTTACGACAGTGGCTCAATATTCGATGGACAGTTATACTGCTTACTGCTTACTAGTCCCATGACCCACCAGAGTTGCAAGAGCGCTGAAATGGTGATCTTATCAACCGCTTCCACTCATGTCGGTCATAGACAGCAGCCTGGGATGTCACAAACCTCACGCCGTTCCACTCCTTAATGTCGTCGTCTCTACTACTCCTGTGTCTGCCCGCCTCCTCTTCCCCCGTACAGTGCCTTGGCGATTTGTTTTTTGTCGGATCTTGTGACATGTCCATACCATCTTAACTTACTGCTCCCAACTGTGGTCAGTAGGTCCTCATAGTGAGGAACATGTTGTTTGACAATTCCGCAGATCTACCTAATTTCGATGTGGTCGGTGTATTATATGCCAAGGACTCTTCTGAAGCACCTCATCTCCACAGCCTGAATCTTCTTTCCCAGCTCATGCTGTAATAGGCCATGATTGACTGTTTGAGGTGGTTAATCTTTGGCCAACTGAATATTTGAACGGTTTTCCATTCCTCGCCGAAGACTAAAGGAATCTATGCAGTCACACAGGACGTTTGTATGTGTGTGTGACGCCTGTCTTGTGTACGGGATAACTGGACAACGCAATGGTCTACAAAGCTCAACTTCGGTAGTCGGTACCAAGAGAGGAAGAAGCCTGTTGTTTTTGGTAGAGTTTCATGGTCATTCGAGGTCAACAGAGGGTAAAAAGTGAAATTCTCATGAAAACTGTAACTTGACAAGGGAAACTAGGATTTGACTCATACTCAGTATTCATACTACCCAAACTTAGGAAACACATTTGTATCATTTTCCATCAAAGTCAACGGTCATCCTTGAAATCCTTGTGGACGGGATAACTGGACATCGCAGTGGTCCACAAAGTTCAAATTTGGTACATGGGGTTCCACTGGGAGAGGAAGAAGCCTGTTGTTTTGGGGATATTTTCAAGGTCAACAGAGGTCAAACACTGACATTTTTGTGAATATTGTAACTTGGCGGGGGATAATTAGGCTCATACTTGGAAACGAATAATATCATTTTTCGTTGAGGTCAAAGGTCATCTGAGCCAACGAAGTATCTTTGTGTACTATCCCCAAGACACAATAATAAATGAATTCATATTTTCATGACCTCCGGCCTTATTTGGTATGGACAATGTGAAGAGCAATAAGACACTCATGAATATCATAGCAGGGATTCACACCACATCGTTGTGATCTTGTTCTTAGCATTACTCATACCACAGAGAGTATGTGTGTCCAATCCTACCCATAGACAACTTGACACAGAATATGAATATCATTCAGCCAAGATTGGTGATCCCAACAATATGAATAGGCTCTTTCCTGACATTCCACACATTTGATATAGTTTGACCGAGAAGAGTGGAGGGGCGGTATTAGTGACGATTGGCAACATATTCAGGTTCGATCCCCGCAATCACCTGGTATTATTTGGAGTTTGTTGAAATTAGTCTTGTTAGTCGCATGTACGCAGTTACCTTGGCTTGACTTCGACCGTACTTCCGCTATTCCACGGTCTTAGGAAGGGGTCACTGGTCGTCCGTCGGATAGGAACTAAAGAGGGCGCTGGTAGCTGATTGAGATTGCTCGAACCACTGCCTCGATATCGCCGGTGTTTATCCACAGCCAACACTGCCAGGGTTCCCTGATGAGCCTCCATTGGCGCCCACAACCCGTTACATTAAGATCAAACTGCTTAGTGATCAAAATGATTTTATTATCGCTACAGTAGGTTAATGTTCTTAGAGATACTCACATATCGGCGGTACGGTAACAAACAGTTATTCTTAAACTTCAATTATGCTCCATCGAGTAATGTCCGAAACCTAGGTGCCATACTTGACGAAAATATTGTAATGAATGATCACGTGAAACAGATGTGTAAAGTGACATCATTTTCTTTGCATAAGATAGGCACAATACGTCATTTGTTGGATCAAGCCACTACCGAGAGGTTGATTTCTGCTTTCATTTCTTCTAGACTGGATTATTGTAATAGTATCCTCCTTGGTATTCGTGATTATCAAATTCGTAAGCTTCAGATGGTTCAGAATGTCGCTGCACGACTAGTCACTATAGGAGTGGCAATCGCTACACTAGTATTACACCGGTTCTAGCCAACATTCACTGGCTCCCTGTTGAAAAAAGAATATATCTTAAGGTTTTGCTGCTTGCTTTCACAATACTGCACGGCATTGCACCAGTGTATCTCAATGATCTGGTTACTTGGTAGACTCCTAATAGACCACTCTGCTCTGGTAATCAGAAGTTGGTTGCCACTTCTGGTGAAGGAGTCAATACTAAGTACTAGGGAATAGGAATTTTTCTACTGCTGTTCCCAGGCTTTGGAATAGCCTACCATTTTCTCTGCGTGGTGAGGCTGAGATGGGTGCGTTCGAAGCCCAGTATTATGCGTAATAGGTGTGTTACTTGTACTTGTATTTTTCATACTTTTTTCTTTCTTCATGTTGAGTTGTTGTTAGCCGCTTTGAGATGTATTTTGATAGCGGGCTACAAATATGTATTATTATCATTATTATAAATTTTTACATCAAGACAGAAGTAATAAGTATACTCAAACTGGGAAACCCTTACGTGAATTAGGTAGAATGTGAATAAATTTAATGTGTGGATTCTACTCAGATTTCATGGAGCTATCATTCCACTTACGTTGTGTAATCTATTTTACAGTGAGTGTAACATTCTGCGAATCAAGTTACCCAGAATCAGCTGACCGCTAACTTCTGTCTTGATGTAAAAAGTGATGTAAAAAAAGTGCAAATGTTTGCTACCGTACATACGTTACTGTGATCAAAGGTGGTGTATCGTCTCAAAATATTAGTTGATGACGTCACGGAATCTGAGTCTTCATTCTGTTCACGTGACCTCCTACCCAGCGATGTATATTGACCAGTATCGAATCGGTATTATTATCCATGCGGGTGATGCGAAACAATTTTGCCTCCCAAATGAATATATTGACCATGCGAGATGAGAGAATACTCGATTACGATATTTTCAACTATAACATTCATACAAAGTATTCGTGTTAATGCAAAATCAGTCCCAGTTGCGGTGATGTCCTGCGAACGGCAGCGTCCAATATTCGACGGGGGATTTGAGACGATATCCCATCTTTAATCACTTCATTGAAATTATTCTAATAAATTAATTAATAATTTTCATACATTACGATAGCAACCGAATAAAATGAGCCCGGAATCAAACCTATTATTTATTCAACTTTGCAGCGCAGACCTCCTCCAGATCAATAAGGCTTATTCATGCATGATATAGTTAGCGGTCCAAATAACATTACCACCTTTGGTTTGGATATGAACATGATTGCTATATACTTTTATGGGCTTAACTGAAATAGAATTCGGACCCACCTGGAGCAGGTTATATCATATAGTTAGTTACTATTCTTTCCTATATCTCATCACATATATCGAAGCACTAATTCGAACCCACCTGAAGCAGGTTATACTATAGGCAGTAACCATACTACCTATACCTTACTCTATCAATGCACTAACTCGGACCCACCCGAAGCAGGTTATACTATAGGCAGTTACTATACTACCTATAACTCACTCTATATATCAATGCACTAATTCGGACCCACCTGTAGCAGGTTATACTTTAGTTAGTTACTATACTACCTATATCTCACCCTATATATCAATGCACTCATTCGGACCCACCTGAAGTAGGTTATACTATAGTCAGTAACTATACTACCTATATCTCACCCTATATATCAATGCACTGATTCGGACCCACCTGAAGCAGGTTATACTATAGTTAGGTACTATACTATATATGTCTCATCACCTAATATCAATGCACTATTTTGATGAATCAGATTCTTCCCCGATCGATGACTGATATTTTTATCGCTTCTCTAGGCCAGTCATTCATTCGCTCATCGTTAATCAATTGTCATCACACCGAGGTAACAGCCGGTTGAACCGCGGTGGGGATGGAACCCGGGAACATCGATATACGGTAGCCGAGAGCGATCATTCTATGGAGTTCTGTCTGGGATGTGTATTCTCGATTGAATCGACCGGTAAGGAAGTTCTGGTAGTTATTGATAGGCCAACTTTTGCATCTAATTTCAAAGGATGATATGATCACTATTATGAAAAGTTATAAGTCCACACAAACCACCAGATCACCCAAATAGTGATGAATGGTGACATACGAAATGAACTGATCGGAAGCAGCTGATATTACAGCCAATCAGCGTCAAGCAGTGCGCCTACGCAATGATATGGGGAACATCAAATTTTATATATCAACATTATAAAGTGTGGGTTTGACGAGTCACTAATTATCAAGGGTAATATGTGTG
>JAUOBX010366573.1:0-10814 GCA_032360705.1 Eupentacta quinquesemita
ATATGTATGTTATATTATATGTTGGTTCCTGATGGTGTCCATATAGGTGTCAATGATATACATGTATTCAATATATGGATGTTACCATCTCGTTTCCTGCTAGTTCTCTCCATCTCCATCGCCACCTAATAACAAGAATGATCTCACCTTATCACTGTTTTTCGATGAATTTCATCCCTTCTTCAAATTCTGACAGTTGGATCTACCCAACTCTTACTAACTGGGGATTTCAATTTCCATGTTGATGTCGTAAACAACAGTGACGCCGTCAAGTTTCTCAGCGTATTAGACACTCATTACCCCTGCGGGTTGGAGGCTTTTAGAATAATATCGCGATATTCCCTGTCTGTCGTAAGGCGACTAGAGGGAAGGACGTTTGAAGGAGAGAGAATGAGGATTGAGATGGGAGTTAGAAAAGTACAACGGGCAGTTCCCTGTGTATCATGAGTTCTGGCCTACGCAGTTTTCCTGGTTCTGTCTCTGGACACCATGCACCAGCTGCGGGTTGGGGGCTTTTAGAATATTCCTGCGGTATTCCCCGTCTGTCATAAAAGGCGATCGAGGGGTGGGCCTATTGAAACAAAAATATATGAGCCTCCTGTAGCATCATATAAATTAATATCTGGTGTTACAGGTCCTCATGGGACATTGTAATCTTCAGAAATCCTAAATAAAACTAGGACGCGGAAGTGAGGGTGTAGAGTTGGGTGCAATCTCGAATTCTCCACAATACAAGAACAGGAGGATCTTAATCTACCTGTGTCATTCGAATATGGGATGGATGTGGTAGAGCTGAATAATTTCAACTGACTGATCTCGTGCTCGTTTCTGACTGGACGTCTCACAGAGTATGGACTGTGTAAGCTTTCAGCTTTTGAAGTGTTTTGGCAATGGGCTCACTTACTTGCCTGCGCAATGTGGCAGATATGGTTACATGTCTGACATCACCTTCCCTTTCAAAATAAATGAGTAGACACTCATAGTATTCAGCAGCATTAGAGCCACTCCTACCTGTAACCATACCCTGTATCTCCAGAGAGGATGATGAGCTTGTAAGCCGTCTTAACATCCATCATGGCTTGTCATCCGATCACCTTGCTATGAGGTGTATTCCTAATATCTCCATACTCATGTTGAGGCTGAGGTTTTGGCAAATTCTCTCAATAAGTTATTCCATACTAAGGTCAGGAAACTTCGTGAAAGCCTGGAGCTTGAACCTGAATACACACCTCTATGTGGTCTCTACTGAGTCATGTACGACCAGCTTCACTAACTTTGTTGAAGTTACATGGGACGAGGTCCTCCGCGTCATTACATTACATGACATCTTGTTGTTGGGATCCTTTGCATGCCAGCATTCTCAAACTCGCCCTTGACCACTTTCTTCCTACTATTACTATGATCGCTAACAACTCTATGTTTCTCCCTCAGCCATGAAGCACGCTTGTAATGTCGAAGAAGCCAGCCTTGGGTGCTGCAATCGTGGCCAAATATTGCCCGATCTCGAATCCTACTTTCCTTTTGAAGGTGATTGGAAGAGTGGTTGTTGGAAACCATCTTAATGCCCCGATGCAGTCTGCTTATCGTCCGAGTCATAGCACTGAAACATCAGTAATCCGAGTCCAGAGTAACATCTTATCTGCTCTCGATAGACGTCACGAAGCCACCTTGGTGTTACTTGATTCCAGTGTTGTCAGAAATGTTGACAAGAATGGCACTTCAAAGTGAAAAGTGGAACGACAAAGTATTCGAAAAAAATGCCTGAACAGTTTAATGTATGCAAACCTTTCGACATGCGAGCAGTGGTGTATGACATAACTAAAATACGAATATTTACCAAAAATAAATTTGAATGCATAAATAAAGGCGATGTGTTTTTGATGGGAAGGAGTCGGGGCAATTGCCATGCACAATGGGGTAAATGGTATATAATTAGTTACCAGGCATATTCATCACGACCGTTTCATCGTTCCTCTGGTCAGCGTTGGTGACAATTTTCGAATAAAAATATTATGAATTTCTTTAGCTAAATAAATTTGCAGTCATGAAATCAATGTATCACAACCAGATACCTATAGGTGAAAACACCTATGGTGACTCTCAGTCCAGAATTCCTGGTGACGCCACAAGGTGCAGTGCGAACATGCAATGGAAGAAAGTCCCAACAAGTGGAGCAGAATAGTGAATCGATATAGCACCAAACGTTTTCCGGGTGTAAGTAGACTAGGCTAGGTAGAGGTCGATGTGGGCTACTGATACCAGGATCTACTAAGCTCCCGCATCCACTCATGCAACACGAAAAAAAGGAATATATTACCCACAATGGGTTGTTCATCGAGGTATGCATGTGAAAGCGCAAGTTGATCCGAATAGAGATCATATTGAATTACTGTCCCGATCATCACTCCCCGTTTCCAATCAATCTTCCAGTCAGTTGGCAACAGAGTTCCAAACCGAAGGAAATAATATGCAACAACAAATTACTGACTGATCCCCAGCCCTCGTACCTGAAACCACGGGCACCATGAACATTCCTACCATGTAACTGCTCTCCTCCAATACTATGAGAGGATATGCCACCAGGTGTGTAACACCAACCATATGAATCGGTGATTCATTATCAGTAACGTTTTATATCATTATCGGTTAATGATTCATCATCGGCAACAGCATTGATGCATTATCGGTAAGAATTGTTTCTTCATTATCAGCCAAACTGCTGATTCATTATCGGTTAAAGAAATGGTTACCGATATTTCATTATAGGTTTTTCATGATTTAATCGCTGGACACGGGCACCGAAGCCATACAAGCCGGCAAGGATGCCTACCTGGCTACACCACTCTTGTCAGCGGAGAACCCTCGCCAGAACACGGACAAGGCAAAGCCTTCGAAGCGTGACATCAATTCGAAGGAGGTAGTCATTACACGCAGACGTCGACATACAAATCACCTTCCACTCATTGTGAGCCATCGGGATAAAGCACCTCGCCCAAGGGTCAACGCGGACTTGAACCGGTAACCTCTGGATTACCGGCTCGATGGCTAGGCTACCATCACAGTTGTACTCTACCACGCTCCACAGGGTTATGTCGTTGTACCCTGGATTAATTATAGAAATGTTACTTCATTATCGGTCAATTATCATATCATTATCGGTTAGTGATTGATTATCGGTGGAGTTTTATATCATTATCGCTAAGTGATTCGTAATCAGTCAGTTATATTATTATCGGTTGTAACATGGGTGTTCCAGACATGAGGCACAAAAATACAGGTGATGCGCACGGTATTCGAAGGTATTTCCTGATCACCTACTGTCATTGTAAAGCCTCTATTATATATTTGTTAGAGCAGAGGATTAAGGTCAGGGATTAGCGTAACCAACCACAGAATTTCAGCGCGCATTGGCCCAAAATGTATACCGGAAGCATTAATGTTTTTTGGCGATAGGCCCGCAGTTGGTATGTCCTTCTGCATTTATTCAAGAATGAGGAGATACGTGGAATGCTGGTAACAGTATTTAGTTTGTAGCAGTCAAGTATATACAGGTAGTTGGCAGACGACGCGGAATGAGCAACCATGTTCTCCATGTGGAGAAGCCTACCGCGATTACGCACATTTCGCCAAATTATCAATCGGGACCACACAACTCGGCGTGCATCAACGATATCAGATGAATATTAGAAAAATATATTAGATGAATATTATGGGAGACAGTTGGCGACTATCGCCAAGTTAAGCATTTGAATTCCCCTTCCCTACCCCACCCTCTCAGGACTGACACCTAATATCAATTGTCATTGAATGTGTTCGTGTGTCACTGTTTCTCGTTTTTTCTGATCCTTCAGATGGATTCCTCGGACAATGATGCTCGCGAATAAGTAACTCTGTTTGATTACTCAAAACAAATGACACATATACTGCCGAGACATCATTCTGGTGACGAATATGACTTGGATCAGTTGAACGTCAAGTCCTCCTCAACATGATGCACTGATTGAGGTGAACCTCATGGTATGAGCAATGATCAGATATACGGACGGTAAAAATAAAGAGATACAGTTATACATGCTGCAATGTTCACAAATCCTATTTTGGAAGTTTGATAAGTTCGATAATCCAGTTACCATTTAAATGAATTCGCATCCATACAATCTGCTATAATATATTTTGGAACATGAAAAAGAACAAACATTATATTCAGTATGATTTATTCGTCTTATCCCGTTATTAGTGTGAACATTCACCCGTCTGATTCAGTGGAGTCGCCAGGATTTTCGAGCTGGTGGGGGGGGGGGGGGGGGGGGTTTTTCATGACGTGGCACCAGAATACAATTCAAGCGGAGCGCCACCATCAGTTGCACGGAGCGTACATAGGTCATGTTTTGGTTTTCAAACCCTGGAGGCAGCGGATGACTCCTAGAGAGTGTTTTAGCTATTTGTATTTGCTTGTGATACATGGGTTTCATGACACTGCGAATGTGATTACCCATAATGTTCATATAATTCTTCGAAGAATTATCATGATGAGTATCATTATGAATATGCATGTTATGTCTCCCGTGTTCACGTACCCCTTTATATCATATTTACTTAGGGCTGCACCGGAACCGAATGTTTGGTTCCGACCTGGACGGAACTGGCCAGAACTTTCAGAAAGTTCCGGCCGGAACTAACCGGCCAAATCTGGTATTGGACTCTGTATTTTCTCAATACCTTTCTCTCTCTATCTCTGCCCACAGTTTGTTGTTTCTCAGCCTATTTATCAACGTAGTTGACATGTCATCTCAATGTTTCAGCCTGATCATACCGATTAATACAATTTGCTCTAAGAAAATTGTTCATCTGTTTACACATGATCTTTGTCGCTCTGAATCATTGGTTATTAAATATCGGCCCATGCCTATGTATGTACGTCTATACTAGAAGGAATTATGTACAGTAGTTGTTTTTCATCCTGTTCTGGGTTACTGAGTGCACCAAGCTCCTGGAACATTTGTATTCATCACTTTCGCCCTTCGGTTGTTATATTAGGCCCTTTATTGTGCCAGAATGAAAGGGGTTTCTTGTTTCTTGAATCTGACATTGAGCCTTGTTCAATTGTCATTATCCAAGAGAAGCAATACCTAGTTACAGGTACATGTGGTCACTGGTCAGGAGTGAAGCAAGAACTGTATACAGTCTGAAAACTCATTATTACGAAATTCTGCATTCGAGTCCGGATAGTGAATGATGAAGCAACGTTTGGAGTTCCAAACCCGGAAAGCTGGCTTTCCAGATTCAAAGTAATGACATGAATGTAATGAATATTCAGTGCTGGAGGTCATCTGATGAACACCCCTCATCACTGGGGCACATGGTCAACCAAGCCCTCGATCATACTCAATCATACTTCCAGCTGATATTGCCTTTTGCTTGGATGAGGATTAACTTTGAAGTTCCTAATTTCGAGCTGGATGACCTGGAGCAAGTCACTAGTTCCGTTGCTTTTCTTGGTTGCGGCCGGAACTAACTGGCCAGAACTGAGTTCCGGTGCACCCATAATATTTGAAATGGTATACCGTGTATCTCATCGTTGCAATTGTCCCGACCTCCTCCAATCACAGGCACTTGTCAGGCATTTGCCAATCTTGCCAGAATTTCTGACAATCCCTGCCTCGGCCTATTCATGTAATTGAATGCCCATACACATGCTACACATTCCATTACTCCAAAGCTATACCGGGAGGATGATTTTGCACAGCATCCGTAACTTTATATATATAAATGCATGCACATTCATACGAGAGTACTTGCGCGATTTGTCCACATATTTCGGGCGTTCCTCAAATAATTTCCCCCACTCTTTCCAATTACGTAACCAAATGTTGTCTATTTCGACTTGAATGTGTATCGTAATTTTCAACCTCAAATTATTATTTGAGCGTGCTTTTTGCCCATCTCCAACGCTTTTCTGCATATGCTTCCCTTATATACTCGATCCGGCGATCGATAGCGAACACTGTGTTTATTGCAGGAGAGAATGCCAACACACCCATCCAACACATCCTAAACTCATTTACAATTATTTAGAGACTAGATTAATGAGGTTAAGGAATAGCTACCTACATAAGCTTGAAATATATGCTGGAGTCAATGCTGTCAAATCAATCAATCAATCATAAACATCTATAGAGTGCCGAATACATAATATGCTCCAAGGTTCTAAACAATGCTGCAAATTGATACACAATTACTGCTGACGGGCCTCACGAAAAAAGGGTGAGCTTCAAAGTGGGTCGCGAAGTGGCATTTGTACTGTTATTGATGTAGTCGGGAAGTCTATGCCATAGTTTGGGTGGATAGACAGACAAATCTTTCAGCAAAAGAGGGCAACGTGTTCTTGGTTCAACCAGAAGCACGGAAGACACGGTCGAGCGGAAACATCATGATCACCAATCGAGTACATCCTATGGAAATATAAAATAAACGCTTCAGACGAGCTTCCTCAGACTGAAACTTGAACTGGTCGCTGTGAGGTACTCTTCCAAAGTGGGAATATCTGACACGTCATGTGTTTTTAACTATCTAACACAGCGGAGCAAACCATGGATCTGTTTTGGATCATCTCCTAAAATGCTCACTGTTGGAGACGAATGAAACTACCGGTACCAGGAAGTGTTTCCAACCAATGATCGAGTATCGGACTCAAGTTCCCCCAAAGTCGCCAGAATGGACGCAACGCGGACTTGGGGCCCCTGTTGTCCAATTTGAATTATATGGCATAGATTTGTTCAAATCCATTATAATATGTATAATGTCCTCGTACAAGTTTGGGACATCCACTGTCCGTATAATGATGTCCCAGATGTCTCCTTCTTCCGACCATAGTTGCACGGAATCGGCACTCTTCCGATTGGAGGGTGGAGGAAATATTGACCAAACAAATCTCGAAGATTTCTGACATTGTTAAGTGTTGATCAAGCATTCTGGCCAGTCAGCAGAAAATTAACTGATTTTATCTGCTTTATTCTCTTCAATTCGAAGTGTGTCTGATTTCTGGTAATTTTTCGTGCACATTTTGGGCACTGTCCTGTGGGTCCATTACGTAGACGGAATTGCTCAGTATGCGAACCACAGGACTGGTGGTAAGAAGTTCTCGGTATGAATCTAGGCCGGCTGTTTTTTCACGGTGCGACCTTTCGGTGAGGCGTTGTAGCCCCACCCAGGCGCTATTGGAAATGTGTGTTAGTCAGCAAGTCACCCTCCGAGATGTTTACTCAGCCAGTGTCAGTATCAATGAGCGTGTAGCTGTCACGCTAATATCTGTATAGCACATCGAGCGTGTCATCAACGTGGAAAAACGCTATAGGCATAATATATGAAATCAAGTAGTATAATTCATGGAATTGGACATTTCGTTAGACATGTTCCGGTATTATCGATAGACATGCCTGCCGTTGGAGTTGTCATTGATTCTCAACCATTTGGGGGAGGTGTGGGGGGGGGGGGGGGGTATGCATCGAATCGCCAACCCCATTGTCCGCGGGGTTGGGCATGCCCTTTCCATGATCACAACCTTTGTCCCTCGTGATCAACGCTAGACGAATATGTTGGATTGATAGACTAATGGAATAGAATATTGTAATAATTGCCATTATCTGAAGGAGACATTGTGCATATTGCATATAGACAACAGATCACAGAATCACGCGGGACACTGCTAGGCAATTATATTATTTGTCTAGGGTCTTTCATGCCGCCTTCAACTGGGGACACCCAATGCCCCTGGTGATCTCCACTCTACAGAATTGATGCCGTTCTCATATTGCTATGGTTCAGAATATCAGCAACCGGTGTTAACCTAAAAACGGGACTAGTTTTTGCGTGGTGCTCCATTTGAGAAACCGAGGATGGACTATAATTGAAACAAATAACAGTGAGCGCCGCTAGTTGAGGTATCTGTTCATGAAATTCGTTTGAGCATCCGAACACTAGGCACTAACATGTCTGTCAAAGGCAAAGCTGATTGTTTTACTTGTATTATCAACAATCAGTACCAGTAGTTAATAATTACCACATTCTGATTGACGACAGGGAACCCGTGTTTATTTAAAACTTCGTTATATTGCACTCTGATTATGCGATGTATGACAGCGTTAACTATGAATGGAATGAATTGAATAATTTTGTAACCGGTTTCTCATCATTCTGTATTTATGAGGAAAGTTATCGGTACTTTTATATCACAAGTTAACGTCAGTCGAGACGAATAGTCTGGGTGGTGTAGGCCCCTGCATACTTTGTTCAGGAGATGGTTCTACAAAATATAATGGTTGACACAACACAAATAGACGAAATCAAATGCTGTAGGCTATATGGCAGTTCATGAGAACCAAAATAAATAAGTGGCTGAAGCGAATACACTGCTCAGTGTTCATTCGGGGCATATTAACTAAGTATATTCTGAGCATGACTTGTAACGCTTGAATTAGTTGGATATGTTTGTGCGACTTGTTTGACTGCAGACCGGAACCCTGTATCACGCAGCCACCTCGTGTGGATATAATGGGCTATTAGATCGACTATTTTATGCATGGTCAACAGTTGTTGGCGAAGTAAAGTTCAAGAGGCAGTTTGGCTGGTTTCTTCTCGTCGATCAACAACTGTTATCTCTGTTTAGTCACGCTGTGTACAAAGGGCACCAATCAACTCAGTGGTTAATAGCCCTGTCTTATCTGTTAGTTACCGGCTGCTCACGATTGTGTAAGTAGACAACGGTTGGTGATGTCTACTTTCAATCTGTGGTTCTCATGCAATGAAAAGTATCTATCTCTGGGAATGCCAAAAACACTGACTAAAATTGGGTAAACCCCTGTCAATTCTTGTCGAGGTGTTTTTCATTTCTCTACCACTTATGCATATTGCTGATCTATACTAAGTTACGGAAGTTACGAAACGGTATTGACATTTCACAATATGCCCCCCCCCCTACTCCTTCCCAAAAGTTGAATAACCAGACAGCCAAGAGGCTCGATGAGTCCTTGACTGCATTGACCTCCGATAGCCTCAACGATAGGGATCATGTACCCTTTTTCTACGAGGAACCCACACACCACAACACAGTCGGGTTCTTCACCTGCCCAATATACATTCTGAACCTACCGTATCAACATTTCTGACATTTTCAGACGTTTTTTTTACGAACCCAGTAGGGTTCTTTACCTGCCCAATATACATTATGAACCTACCGTATCAACATTTCTGACATTTTCAGACGTTTTCTTTTACCTTTGTTGACCCCTGATGAACTATTACCTGATCCAAAATCAGCAGGGATCATGTTCCTATCGTGGGGAACATACCCACCAGGTAAGGGCCTGTTCTAGTGGATCTAGTTGGTCGAGCTAAGATCGGCTAAGATTGACTTTCCATAATTTGCTATCATTCCCCGAAAATGACCTGCGGTCTACACCGGAAACAAAAGGCTTCCTGCACTCCCTATAACGAGGATACATACAGATTTCCAGACTGATCAGATCAAGTACGACTTTCTCACGAAAGCAGATACTGGCACCGACCATCATCTAACCAAACGTAAGTTCGTATCACTGGCGTATGTTTGCGTCGAGTTTGGACGAATGTGTAGAGTTTTCAATCGTCTATAATGTTAGCTCTGTTGATGGCGAACCCTGTGAAGCCCTTTAACATTAGCATGGATGCTACTTATGTCTATATACGTTAGGCGAGGAAGATGTGCAATATGTGCGAGCCAATCAGTAACATACACCGTAGACATACCAAGCTGCTATATTGAATAACAACTGACACATACACAACACTACAGGTGCGATGACTGGATCATTGGGCATAGCCTCCGAAGTAATGCTTTATGATATAAAGGCGTTTGTTTACTCTGACGAAATGGTAGTCGCCAATTGGCTATCCAGATGTTTACACAAGTTCAAACAGGCGGTTACCGTATGCGGTGCAGAGGTCACTATATGATACAGCTAACTGAACGATCGCCATCCGCCAGTATACTCCGCATGTATTCATGACGTTCACATGATCTTGTTTCCACAAGTGGATTGAACAAACACCAGTGGAGGATCCACGTAACACGTTTTCGGAATCGTTCCCATTCAGAATTCATTTGGCTAGGTGAGCATTTATTCCAAAATCAAATTAGATCAAGGCTTCGATAATAAATTATAGCTACGAACTCGCGATTTGTTTCAGTATTTTACCTCGCCATTCCACCGCGCTTGGTTCAATTGAGATATTTTGAACTGTTGTTCGACAGCTTTAGGGGGTAAGAAAAGATCGACGAAGGCGCATCGGTAGATGCTCCCGCTCATCGGGCTCAGCACTATGAATATATAATCACAGTACCCAGTTGTGGTGTGACTTTGGTTGATTTTCATCAGTGGATCGTGTAATTCTTATTGTGGAGACCACGGCATGATTACATGTTTCCTTGTTCAAATACATTTCTGTTCAACAATCAATGTTGCATGTCTGACTTCCACGTTATACCACTGTTGAAGCCTCTTGTAAGAGGAGTTATATACTGACATCCCATTGCCAAAGTAAAAAGTCGATACATTTGTCCACAACTACGAACGACAGTTTGTTTTGGCATTCTACCTCACTATTCCTCTACGCTAAACATCAAATGAAATAGGTCGACGCCTCAGAGTGTTAGAATTGGTAAACATATAACACAGTATCTGAGTTTTGTATGACTTTGGCGGATCTTCATCAGTGGGGGTGTTGTCCTGTGGTTTTCGTTGCAGTTCTAATCGTGGCTACCACGGCAAGTTTACATG
>JAUOBX010366684.1:0-10814 GCA_032360705.1 Eupentacta quinquesemita
TTGCCCTTAATTGCACTAACCTCGTTGAAAGGCAACCTACAATACGAGAAAATATAGGAGCGGCCCAGTGGTGCAACTTAGTTGTAAGCTGACTAGAATCACTACCTCTCCCTAGCGTCTTCTTCTAGCGATTGTATTTGCATTTGCATACATCATTCATGTTAATCATGTTATCGAATAACAATATAAGTTGCAAACTGAGATTCCTTCGATTGTCATATGAAATAAAGGTTCGCTTCCTTCTTATCTCTAAAATTATGTCACTCTCACTAACATTTTCAATTATCACTGTCAACAGGAACGATCTACTCTTTGATTGCTGGGAGGAGGACAGAGACAAGCGTCCATCTGTTCAGAATCTCAGATCATCCTTCAAAGCGGCAAGTAGCAGAGTCTGGTATACAATAATAAGATTCCTCCTCGGAACTGGCCCTGTGAACCTCGAAACACTGGGGAACGTCCGCTTGTCCTATAACCTAACAATAAACTAATATGTTCATGAGGCCTACGGTCAGTGCGACATCATCGCAAAGTCAGTAAAAACATACTTGATGCAGAAGCATGTTTCATTATATAATTATTCGATAGCCCAATTTTTTCTTTACACCAAGCCTTATAACCTCTGTATTCTTCTGCAGATCTTCGAGTCACCAGTTGAAGACGGTTTATATGAGATACCTACGACTGATTTGTATACGCCGATGAAACCTGTGATCAGTACGGAGGAAGAGCCCGTTTCTGTTACATCGTCCGCTACAACTTGATCGATGGTGATGGTCAGGGCACCACTCCCAAGACAGTTCCTGAAGAGTACCCATAAAAAAAATCCCTACACACGCCAGACTAGTAGTAGTAACGCAGAGTTGATTTACTCCATTATATCGTGTCAGCTACATCCTGATCGATGGTTGAGAATCTACGCGTCGAACACATCCCCAACGATGCTCATGCTGCTTCTCTGCAGATGTTTAGGAAATGATTGTAAGAGAGTTAGTAAAGGATACCATGACGTATCTCTGCACACCCCAGACTAGTACCGTACTATTATAGACGTATGAAGTTTGCGTCATTCAATCGTGTTTGCTACATCAAGTACTACAGCCTGATCCACGTTCACCTTGCTTTTCTACAATCGACAATCCCATCCAGGATGCAATTTGCAAGCCAATGCCCATTGTTCGGGGCTGCTGACGCTTCATTGACTTACAAAACGGGCATTTGTTTTGAATTGGTATTGATAACAATAATTTGAGATTCCAGTACAAATATTACGATGGACGTATAAGAGTGAACGCCAAAAGTACAAATATCATTCGATAGAAGCGATGCCATTCCTGTGAATTTCCTATCGACCACTGATAATTGGGACTATTTCTTTGAAAAAATCAATATAAATAGCATCACGTCATGATACCATCATTATCTCATCGGTCCCAAAGGGCCGGATGAGATATTGTAGTCAGTTTGCCCATCCACCCATATTCACTGCTGCTGGTCGCCATAGCAACGGTTGCTATGGTAACACTTCTATTGGGGGAGTTACTTGCATTGAGGGGTATCCTATGATGGAGTATTCATGAGTGTCAAGTGGTCCAGTAACGAGGTATGCGCAAAAAGGTTTCCGTTTGTGTGTGTGTCTGTGTGTGTGCGTGTGTGTTTGTGTGTTTGTGTGTCGGTCGGATTTTGGGATGTTTTCCCCAAATATATCAAGTTCGGTATACCCAACCTCAATCAATTTTCATACAGGGGTGAACGGTTACCCAAAACATGTTTCCTCGAAAATTTAGGCGACATTTCTGGAAAATGCAAAATTTGGAGGGGAATTCCCAAATGTTTGGGCCAATTGTGATTTTAGCTGAATTTTCACCATTTTCCATGATATTTAGGAATTGCAAGGCCCAAATTATTTCAAACTTCGCAACATGGTGGAAAGACACAAATTACAGAATTTCTCTCAATGTGGAGCGAAAAATGCGAGAAACAGAATTTGGGGGGAAATTCCCTGTATTTGGGGAGAAATTTGCTGTGTTTGGGGGAAATTCCTCGACTTTGGGGAAACTTTTGAATTTGTCAAATTTTCGGATATTCTTCATGATATCAAAGAATTGCATGGCTTGAATGATTTCAAACTTTGCAAACTTTGAAAGAGGCAAAAATTGGAGGAAAGTTCCCTGATTTTGGGGAAAATTGTGAATCTGGCTAATTTCTGGACATTTTTCATGATATTGAACACTTGCAAGGCTCAAATGACTTTAAACTTTGCAACAATGTGAGAAGACACCAATTACAGATCTTCCCATACATCAGGGGCGAAAATTTGGACAAATGCAGAATTTGTAGGAGAATAATTCCCTGATTTGGGGAAAAATCGTGAATTTGGATAATTTCTTGACAGTTTCCCTGATATTGAAGACTTGCAAGGCTAAAAAAATTGGGGTACATATTAGAACAAATGTAGGATTTGGAGAGAAATACCCTGATTTGGGGGCAATTTTTTGTTGCCCTTCTGCGTGATATTCCAGAATTCGCAAAGCTCAAATGATTTTGAACTTTGCAACTAGGTGAAAATGAATAAATTACATGTTTCATCAAATTGAGGCAACATGTATTGGTCTCACAATTGCAATATATACAATTGTTACTATATGCAGCATATGGTTCACAGTGAATCTGTTTGAGAGGCAGACTGTTTTGGCCAGTTATCCCAGCAATATAGCTGCCGATGAGATATGCAACTCCGTGGATTGCCCTCTTGTTGTTATCGTTATTGATCATGATCGTTACAATGCACTTATAATAATTAGGGAAAAAATGTGAGGGTAAGAGGTCATTTATTTCATTTAGGACCGATGATGACGTCATCACAGTAGCGGACGACCAAGCCACCAGGCGCGGTCGTCCCAGCCGCTGTGATGACGTCTTCAGAGGTCCTAAATGAAATAAATGACCGAAATACCCTCACTTTTATTGCCATTCATAAATACACGACTAAAACAACCCCCAAAACGTCGAAAAAGTATATTTTTTTACAGCAAATTGAAGGAGTTGCCATGGGTACGAAGATGAGACCAGTAATCGCCTGTCTTATTATGGAACATTTTTAACCTTCTTGAACACGTTAGTATACATTGAAAATGGCAAGATTGCTTCAGACAAACATTTTAAGCTAACGGATACACATAGCTATTTGCTTTGCACTTCTGTCACCCTCCATCGTGTGTCAAGTCCATCCCCCTTTTTCAAGCATCGTGCGCCGCATCGGTTCTGACCCGAATAATGTTTAGTCGGAGAGTTTAAAGCAATTCTCCAGAGAACGTCAGTGCCCTGTGATTGTGATGAACTCCGCAATTATCGCGATAACGGTGTCGATTGCAACACTGCGCTCCAAACCAATAACGGGCAAGATAATCGAATATGATTCCAATCATCTCATACGTCGTGATGTCCCCCCTCAATATAGCCCATCAGAGATATCATCTACGGACGTTTTAAAAGGTTAATGTCCGATCCTACTACCAAAGAGACTTTTCTTGTCCCTCCCACCACTCTCACCACACAAAATGTACAGTCACTCTGTGTTTCGTCAAAACTACTTGGAGCAGAACAACACCAGAGCCTCAAATTAGTATAGACCCTTTTTCCAAAGATCTGATGACAAAGAACAAAAATGACCCGAGCCGACATGCCATCTACAACTTACATCGACCATATGTGCCTACATGTGTGTTGATACATTACCCAATTCAGCTAATTCTTCGAATTTCAAAGATAGAAGTCATCTCACTGAAAAATATAATCTAGCATCGGCACCTCGATCTTCAAACCGACAAGAACGTTCCTCATAATCCACTACTTTTGAACATAATTTAAACATAAAGCCATCTACACGTATTCAGAACATCGATGTTTAAGAGAACAAATTATCAACGTGGTATTGAGAAGAAGTACGAATGAGGAGATCCAGCTTCAGACATATCATGCGGTACATAATATACGGACTTGAACCCGATGTATTTACTAGGTGATAGTACACGATGGAATAATATATCAGTGAAAATTAATATCCGTTATATTTTCTGTCTGGCGAGGATTGATCAAGTCGAGTAGAGTGGACTGGGGTAAGGGGCCCCCTCAACTTTGGCCCCCTATAACTGCCACATATTTTAATATCAGTTCACGTCAATGGACGTCCCGAGGAAAGTCGAAATATACCAACACAGGTATTTGGACGAAGTTGCTTTGATAGACAAGAAAATAGCCAAAATATAAAAGTGGAAAAGAGTGCCTTCTCCCCCATGTATTACATATGGATCTCGCATGATACATTTTGTAGTTGTAATGTCTTCTCGGATTGAATAAAAATATGATATTTGCTTGATCATTAGAGTTCAGTTAGTTTTTCCATGTATGTAACATCCTATAATAAATGTTATGTGAAAAAAAAGTTAGCCCAAAATTTGGTATTTCGTTTGTACAGTGGCCAATACTACTGGGGTAAACGCCTAGGGAGCCTTTTGCCCCAATATTTTACGCCAACGGCAGTTATGTGTATAGTCAAAGAGACACGACTAGGCCATGTGAGTGAGACGGAACTAACATGGGAAATCCTCAATAATACAAATAATGAAACATAAAAAACACACATTCATGATCTGCTACTGCCTGGGTCTGTAATGACTCATCATTCAACCCTACATTTTACAAGGAAAGCCTGTGAAAGTGATAATTTGAAATGAAACATTTCAGCAGTTATCACGCGACTCCTCGATGTGTAGGGGCATAACATCGGAACTGTTTTTTGTTGATGATTTTAGCGGGTATTTGTTATATCGACCCATTCAGCCGTAAACGTGGGGAGGTGTCTTACCCCCGGGTGCGTCTCACCCCAGTCTACCCCTATTTGTATCATTCAGAAACAGGGCGACTATATGGGATCAGGGTTTTGTGAATTTTGTTATGTTGGGATATCAGGTGGGGAAATACCAAATATTATGGAGACGCTCTCAGATGATGTTGGCCTAGGGCGTCATATGCAATTCATTGTAACATTAAGGGCTGCATCAATCTTCTCAGCGTGGATATGGCTTCTCAAGAAAGGCATGTATGTTCTGCGGATGAGTAGCACAGGGATATAGCTATTGATCGTAATGTAGCTTGAATTGCTCTCCTTCGTGTTTCATTATTATTCAATATTCATTATGCACAGTATGTACATTCATCGTTGCTCACACGGTATCATATCCACATGTTGTTAATGATTTCTCCTTATAATAAATCCAATCAGGCTAAACTTTGCTTGATTACAATTTCCCCATTTTCTGTCAACATTTTATCTTATTGATACAAAGATGAATAGAGTTCCTGTACGCATCGTCAGAAATCAACACATTCAATTTCAGCTTGATCGGTCATGTCAGGCTGGACTTTGCTTGATCACAAGCTTGAAATACCGAACATATCGAATTTTCAAAAAAAATTCCCTAACCCCACATCACTACAAAAATAAAAAGCGTCTCTGTACGCATTGTCACAAACGCATTGTCAAGCCAAGAAGGAGAATGTTCCCATAGTCCAATTTGGATAGAATGAGAGCACGGATCACAAGATGGGTGGTGTCAAAGTCCATGTACCGACGAAGCTGGGAGATGTGACGAAGATGGAAGTTAAGACTGGTACAAAGTTATTTCACATGTTGAGTCATCGACATGTGAGAGTCGAATATAACCCCCAGATTCCTATCATAGTCAGTGGGCATAATTAATTTGTCGCCAAGAACCAAGGAGAGGGGAGGGGGGGGCGATGCCCGTTGTTGGTGAGGAGATGATATTACGATGATTTCCGTCCTCTCATCGTTAAGCTTCAACCTGTTCTCGGTCATCCGGATTTTAATAGAGGCAATACACGAGGAGAGCTTTGCTAAGGCAGATGTAACAGAGGACGGAATTTTTTGGTTGAAGCTCGCATTGATTTGGATGTCATCCGCTTATATATGGTATGAAAGACTGTAACTACGGATAATGGGGCCAATTGGGAGAGTGTGAATATTGAAGATAGCCGGGCCGACGATGGATCCCTGTGGAAGTCCGTATTGCAGTTCACGAATGGTTGATTGTGAGCCATCAATGTGACAGTCCATGACCTATCAGTGAGGTATGATTGGACCCATCTCAATACAGTTCTCTTGATGCCCAAGTTTCGCCATCTCTCCAGTGCGATGGGATAGCTGGCGGTGTCGAAAGCGCAACTCAAGACTAGGAGAACGAGTAGAACACCTTCTTGTTGGCTCATGTGATCCAATATATCGTCCTTCATCTTCAGGAGGGCAGTCTCTGTTGAGTGACAGGGTTTATATGCGGATTGGAAGTGTTCTCTAAAGTTGTGTTTTCTCACATACTCGTTTATGGTGGTGATTGCGTGCTTCTCGGTAATTTTGGACAGGTAAGGTATGTTGGAAACTGGGCGATAGTTCGTGAACTCATTCGGGTCGTGTGACGGTTTCTTGATGACTGGTGAGATGACGGCGGTTCTCAGAGCTTTCGGGAATATTCCGGAACTAAGCAACATGATTGTGATCATTGATACGAATATTTTAATATGCTCTTCCGAGTACCAGGTAGGTATAGGGTCTAGTAGGCATGACTTAGATGGGGAGTCCTCTATATATTTAAGAATTTCACTTTTCTCGACCTGCTCGAGTTGGACAGAGAAGTTGCAACAGTTGGGAAGTTGGTCTGACTGTCCCGAGTCACATCTATTTCATGTCGTTCCCGTTCAAGGCATTGATGCACTGCTTTGATTTTGTCACTGAAGAAATCAGCAAATTCACTACATAGTTGTAGACTGGTGTCATGAACATGGAGGATCTTCACATTACGATTCAAAATGCTGTTTACAGTCCTAAAACGACCACCTTGTGAAGGAGTTTACACTTCAGATAATCACGTTTCGCTTCATCAATAAGGTTATTGACAATGACACGCTGTTCGATGTACCGTTGTTTGTCTGATTCCAGTTTGGATTTACGCCACCGTCATACCGAAGTAATCTTCGCATGACATTCTATATCGAACTAAGAGTGCATGAAATACATTAGTCTTAATATGTCCTGATCTATCATAACATTACGTCGTACAGGTACAGCTAATTTAAACGAATACTACATTTTGCACAATAGTCACTACTGTCACTTCCATAATGAACTATGACGTACGAGGCAAGTTGGTTATTGTCGACACAGCAAAATTGCTATATTGCGTATCTTGGGAAGACTTTCACGTTCGAAATTGAATTCCCGCTGCGCGTTGTGTCACATCTTCTGCCAAACTGCCAAAGGCGCTGTAATTGGTGAGGTAAAGAGAATCATATTCCCGCACCGTGAAAACATTGATTTGACTGGGATGTCAAAACAAGTTGGATTCAAGTTATTTCAGAAAATACTGACACGTATTATCGGATTAGTCTCCCACTTAGTAGATGTCTACATCTAGGGCGAATTCATAACCTCATACTAGGGTCGGTGTATGGATCTTGTTTTGCATTTGACTGATATGAATATATTGAAAGGGATGTGCCTTTAGTACCAGAGTGCTACCATGCAGGTAGGCCTTAGAAATAGTAGAAGAGACAAGGACAAGGACGATTGGAAAGTGATCAGAAGTAGCATCGTCGATTAGATATATTTCGTAAATTTTTAGCATAAGTTTGTTCCTATCCCCCGTGGCATTAAACATCAGCTCACAAGGCATGGGCCAATAAACACCTTTTGGCCGACTTAGTTTAGTTTAGTTCTATCCCGTAATAACATCAATTCAATTCCCGTTATAACACGCTGTGGTAACAGGATGGAGGACAGTATTTCATCTCCTATATGAAACAATATTAGGCCGCTGGAAAGTATACCTTGACTGATTGACCTGATGGTATATGTTGTTGTTCTCCGATGCTGTTTGTACTCGCGTCGGTTCCCAGGCACACGGTTGTTGAGGTTTACGCTTTCGTTGAATATATACATTTCACTGACCGCTGAGCTACCTACACTGTCCTCCGAGGTTAACACAATGATTTACATCATGGAAAATTCCAGATACTTTAGGACTTGTCTCCCAGATTAAATCATCAGTATATTTTTTTCAGCTGCGTGATTCAGCGTGTTTCAGAGATCCCTACTTTATAAGTGACCGCGCGTTGCCAGCTCGTGAGACATGTAGAACATGGTGTTTTACTGTGGTGCATAATATTTCCATGAGGGAATTTACTATTGTACCCAATCAAATATGATGAAACGGAATTGAATCATCCTTGTTCGTTATCCAACCCAACTGTTAATATCGACACTCTACCAGGTAAGTAGGGGAAAAAACATTCATCTATCTTAAACAATCTGAATATGCATATCATATCGACCTTTCTTTCTTATTCCCTGCAGAAGCTACCCTTTCTAATTATCTGATAATATTTGTTCCCCCCATCGGATGATGGGATACGGGACATTTCGGAATTGAGATTGCACACATACACATCGAAGAGGCAGTATATGATGTATTCGGTCAATCGGGCAATACTCCTGTTTTTGCTCTTCGGAAGACTCTAGTACAGAAATGTGTACCTGGGTACAAGAGAAGGAGACGAGTACTACACTCCTACCTGTTTTCTTTTTATCAAACTTTGCCTCACTATGCCATTTTGCATCCCTGATCTAAACAGTTAAGGAGGCAGTGTTCCTCCTGCACCTAACAGTGGACACATGTATTACTATAATTATTATTATCAGTCGAATTGCTGTTACCTGGTTACTGTTCAATCTCAGCTTACCGATGACATAATATACTGGAGCGATTCGACTGTATATAGTACGACACTAGCATTGCACTCAGAACCGATGTATTATTCGGAAGCACGTTCCGTATAGAGATCCAACTACACAATGATCATATTACTTGTTCTCAATGGAGAGGAAGAGGTATTGTCTAGTGGGAATGTTTTGACTCTAAATTCAGTACAATCCCCCCTAATATTTGTCCTCCCAAGAAGCTTCCAGTCGAATGTAGACATGCAAATACCGCAACTATATAGGTATACGACAACTGACAAAACTCCGTTATCAGAAAAGAACTGTTCGGTGTATTTACAGTTCGTGATTGTACATCAGATAATTTCCATGACTATGAATGGACAAAATCATCACAGGTTAACTCTTTACCTACCAAGTGGGATTAGCCAAGCGAGGCTCACGCACTACAATGGCCGGTCTCTCGCTTGATGGCGCTCCTATGGCTGACAATTTAATGGCGGATGTCATGCACGGTTCCCCATAACCACTCGGCCCAAATCTCGAGCTACTGCTTTAGTTTCGAGCGGCGCGTGACACCGACAAGAGCCTCTGAAGCATATATGATATATCGGGCAGTATAGGGCTAACGATCGAGACTGAAATGTTGGACATTTCCCTACAGTGGTAGGCAAAGGGTTATTATAGACAGTCGTGATACCAACAGCGTCAGTTGCGGAAATTTGAATTACAAGGGAAGGCTTGTGTGATCTATCAGGACCTGGTGAATACAACAATTTGTAGGGTCACATATAACTGCATCAACGTGTAGAGTAGAGTAGTTTTAGGTTTAGTGAGTTCAACATGAGGAAAATTTGACCAACACTACCGTAGGCATATATGGAATAGTATACAAATAATAACTACCTTTGAGTGTATTCGTTCAAACATTTCATTAGTTGAAAGATTGTACTTTTCCATTCAACGAGAGTAATCATGGAGATTAACAGGTTCAAATTCGAAGCGAGAGTAATATTATAACTTTTAAAAAACATTTGCTATCTGCTCAATATAACACCACAAAATGTGAAGTATTTTTCGCGTTATTTTTAGGTTTTGTTTAGACGCGTGTACGGAATATGTCACAAGGTGGCATAAATCCACCAAAAATGTCAGTTCAACACCAGCCTTTGATTATTGTTTACCGTGTTTACCGTTCCAACGCAGGGTAATACCTTTATCTGATCATGTTCTCACTCCATATTATGTGAACGAGCAATACGAAGTTTTCCTTTTGTTCAGTACTGAATGTAGGCCTTTAAGCTGACAGTGAACAGCCGATCACTGTTTGAAAACGCGATGAATCGTTTCCCTCATTGAGATATGAATTCGTAGGCAAACTGCTCTATTGAGAAATATTGTCCGCTGATATTGAGATGGTTTTCATTGACCATTGTAAGAAAATGTCAAATACATTTATGTGTAAACTCATGAATATTGAGGCTTGTTAAATATAGGCGTATATTTGGTAGTTACCAGCATCAGCAGGTGTGAGATCATTTAATGAAATAAGTAAGTATTAATTAATTTTTAACTTGTATCATAAGACATTCTCCACGGCCAGTTTGACATAGAATATACCATTTGCAATATATAGTTGGTGATAAGCATCGCAATACAAGGTCGCACGTGGCCCCTCATAACCTACATGCATCATATGGTTTAACTTGGATAATGTAATATGGCACCATTCGATGACAGCAGTGATTATAGGATTGCCAAAGCCATATCTGATCTACAAGAAATCCGGATGTGTTGGAAATGAGGATTTGATTACATAAAATGGACACGTAGGTACAAATCTATGTCCGACTGTGAATGAGAGTCATGTCTACAGTGAGAGGTGGTTCAGAGTGCTACTCAATATATATATATATATATATATATATATCTTTCGAAGCATTTTTGTCATTTATAAACGATAAGCGTGTCAGGCAAAAAAAGTTGAAAAAATACAATGAGCGCAACTGAAATATGGTGCCTAACT
>JAUOBX010366906.1:0-10814 GCA_032360705.1 Eupentacta quinquesemita
TTCATATTTGGGTCCCCGATTGTGGAATGATCTTCCTGTTCTGGTTAAGTCGTCAGTAAATGTTAGTGTTTTTAAGCATAGATTGAAGACCTATTTATATTGACTTGTTGTGAAGCGCATTGATCATTTTTGAAAATGCGCTATATTAAGTACTGTTATTATTATTATTAATATCACCAGGATGATGTGGTGACATTTCGTGGTGAACATACCTAAAACTATGTTGAGTTTTAGCGGGTTTCCTGGTCGCTAATTCACCAGATCCCTGGTTAGTATCTACCAGGGAATGTAGGTTCCCTTGTTAATAATGACAATATTCTTGGTGAAAGCAACATGTCAACTGTCTAAACTGTTAGGCACCCAAATAACCTCGATACACCCCGCAACATCAAACACCATGTTCTGTGGATATTGACCATCAACACATTTCTGACGCTGGTTGGCTGTACAAACATTTCGTGCATGGTGTAACTTCATGGGAGGTTGAAAGCCGTGTACATGCAATATAATGAATGGACACACCGAAGGAACACCATCTAAGCGTAGCGCCACCATTGGTTGGTGCGGAGCGTACAAAGAAAATGTGTGACTCTGGTACCCCCTAGATCCTCGGAAATGGCACTTGCGAGGCCCAATTCCAATCATCTAAAATACTCGGATTTTGTCGGAAGAGGCAGACAAAATCGAAAAATTCCCCCTAGCGCTAACATTATTGTCCCTCTTCAGGCATTTTAGCTTCCGGCTAGCAATAAGCAGAATTATTTTCAAGTTTCCACGTCTGTCACGTATTTAATGTCTATTTTGGGGAGAATGGCCGGTGTGCGTTTGGGCCTGAGGGGGGAACGAATCATCCAACATCTAGGGAACGACGGCCTGAGTTCTACTGGAGTCTAAATATCAATAACGACATCTCAATTGCAATGTTTTTTAAGCAAACGGTAGCTTCACATAAGACATTGACTGAGGCTATCATTCTCCGTTCACATTATAGAATATGCAATGAGTATATCAAACTCATGCTTACATGACCACGGCTCGTAACACCACGTGATGGTGCATTAGTATACATCATCCTAACAACACCCTAGATAGGTAATTTATACATGGATTGCGTTAGTAGGACCCGTCAATAAATTGTCTCAACCAACAGAGTGATACGTATTTCAGCTCCGCAGAACGAGAAGACATCACATCTAACAGGGGAAATTCAGATGAAATGTTCAGATGGAGTCCATCCATACCGCATTGTGCCTGCAAGTGTATGCCGTACTTTCGTTTGTAAAACAATAATCGTTGTTATTAAATGTGTCGAAGTAGTCCACTCAGAACAGTATACCATCGGAAGCAATAACATTGTTTCCAATAATATTAGCAAAAATTGAAGTCGACTATTATGACACAGTAATTCAAACGAGGCGGAAATGATCACATCTCTATTCATATAGGTTATTACTACCATTAATATCCACCCCCGCGCAATGAAACGGAATGAAAATCATGAAGTATATCATTTGTGACGTTCGGCAAGTCAATTGTGGGCAAATAGATGATTATTCACACGCCCACGTTGTTATTTTCTATATGAATCAACTGTCGCTTTTCATTCGTGGCTGATTGATTCAATGATTCGATGACGATGCTCGATTTGACCATGCGTAACGTTATGCGCACTCCCATCTATACTTGTAATAAGGATATCTGGCTACTGACAAAGCAAACCTACATCACATTCATTAGGAAACGAATGAGATAAGTAACGAATAGAACGTATAGACATACTTCCATTTCGACAAAAATGAATGTTTACAACTGGAATCTCGGCTTGTTTATGTTCCCTAAGTATCTTCCAAGGGGGTACACTGTTCTGCATAAAACCGTTATCGCTTCATAGAATTAGTAAAACTGGGAGAATCATGCAGGAGGGTAACATTATTATTTTAAGAACGAGAGTTCAGTTTTCAAGGGATACCACGTTTTCACACCTGAAAATGCATGGTGAGAATTGGTTTCAATATTGACAAATTCTATTATGTTAATATTCAAACCACGAACATCTGCACCGTACTTAGACACTTTAAGTAACTCGTTGCCACTTCACTGATCTCTTCTTTGAGACTGTGAGTGAGATCCTTTGGATCTCTAATGACTTCGAAGTCCGTGACGAGCAGTGGACGTCATTGTATCGATTCCCAAATGACGTTTGTTATTATGAACTCGCATACCTAGGCCTGCCCTCTCGCTTCCGCATCTACTAACTCTCTCAAATAGAATATCGAGCAGTTCAGCTCTCTTAAGTTGTTATAGAATATTAGACAATGTGCCGATCCAATGGAATCCTCCTTACATGTACTGAAAGCGTGCCCTAATGCTTGGAGAGCTGCACGTTTCCAGCTGGATTAAGTAGGCGAGATACATTACAATAAATAGTATCATACCGCTGTTGTCCAAATGCATTATCTTCTATGAAATATCACACAGCAGTCGCCAAAGATGTTGTGTTTCACAATGGAGGCATACAGGTTTGTTACCATTCTAAATATAGCTGCGTCATTGGTTTGCACGGACCGTATCATTATTTGTTTCTGACATATCGACCATCTAGTAATATATGCTTGAATTTTAGTGTTGTGAAGAACACGCTTCACGTGTCCAACCAAAGCATCCTTATGGGAGTGGACGCTATTTTTACTGCCCTTGCAGATACTTGAACACTGTTGGAATGGCTGGAAAAATGGTTGTCTGGGGCTCAAAACGTTGTAGTATATAACACAAGGAACAAGATGATTATTCAGAAAGCCAAGAAGCTAAGTTATTCCATAGCTGCCTTGACATCTGATGACCTCAACAATGAAGAGCATGTACTGTTTCCATGGGGAACTCATATACCACAACAAAACTTGATTTCCAACTGCCTACTCAGACTAAGCATTCTGGACTCACCATGCTAACAATAATTCATGACTTTGACCATACGATGATTGCCACGTGCGTCAGAAGCGAACGCATTTTCTCTGTCATATCAGATGTGGGCGTGCTGGCGCTGATAAACGCTGATTGGGTGTCAAACAAACTCAATATCATGTATAACAATTTTCGTTAAGCTGATCATATTGTCGATATTTATTGACCACGTCTCATTACTCTGGGATAGTCAGGGAATATCGTTGTGATTACAAATAGTTTCACACGGTATTAGAGATATTAATCCCATCATGGTTTGTCATACATACCAACTGTTCCGCGCCGAATGATTCCTCGATAGTTCAATAGCCATGTGTGAAATGTGCAAGAAATCACATACACCGCAGTGAATGACTGTATATTGTTTCACCTCGGTAAACGAAACAATTAGCATGTGTTCATATATACATTAGTTAATATTATCGGATCATATCTGACAACATCGGATTGACCGACACTCTCGGTCTATGAAGTTGGCATATTTTATGGGAACAAATCCATGTACTTGAAAGCAGACATTACATTTGTTGAATTTGTTGTCTCCGACCCAACCGATCGTACGTAGGCCTACATAGCAATATAGTGATGAGCATTTGATCAACAAACGAGTGGTGGCTGTAACACACTCCGGAAGAGATATTGAACTTATTTTCCATTTTTTATGCGTGTTCCCGCGGATAGTTGACATGCCATAACATGTTTAGTTCATTGTGAATGTTCGTACAATTAACCTCTGCATTAGGGAGCCAACTGGCAATTCCCGACGGAAACTAATTTCGAAAATAATTGGTAACGTTGATAGATGAATGATTCATCGAATAATTCAATAAACGGTTGACTGCAACACCATTTCCCGATGGCAACTACGTACGCAATGCACGATTTTTTCATGCCAACACAAGCAGTTGTCATTCAATCATCTGATCATGCTACCGAGGACAGAAAAACTAAGTTTGATCCCGGTGAATTCATTTGCTTGTCATTCACTCTGCGTATTGGTGAAGTTAGGTCACTTTTCTTACATGGTAGCCACCTCCGCACACTTTTCGCCTGCTCATTATTTTCGACCGTCGTAGCAACAGAAAATCCACCACCAACACCATCATTATCATCGTCATATTCAGTTATCAGGCATCCGTTGGCTGGATTGATGTATATCATATCGCATAACACATAGTAGGCATCATGAGAAACCATTTGGAAAGCTACGTTATTACAAAGGCACTCCTACAATGCATTCTGATCGGTAATGGAAAGCATCAGATCATAGGAGCCAACTTGACCCAACACTTGGTATCTGAATACAACTTGCATTCAACCCAATGCACTCTCGTGTATTACACGAAAAATGTCACCTCATTACTTATCTGTTGTATTTCTGTCGTGTCAAACAATATTAAACGCAACCTGACGAATACTCTAACCCAATGTACCGTGTTGCAGAGGTGACATGTATCTCTCCTATGCTGCTATACACAGAGCAAGGTGTAGGTGTAGACCTACGTGTCATAATTATATTGTGCTAACTCATGACTTGGGTCACGATGTTTCACTTCTCGTCCACGGCACAGCCAGATTTGCCTACTAGTGAACGGACTATGCAATAATTCAGTCTCCTGTGTTCTCCTCAACCACTATAGTCTCTATCCATCCCAAGTAGGCCTATATACACGCTATTCAACTAATTTAGTCAGTTGTATTCGGTCGCATGGTTGATGTCAGGATGAGCTGCCGGCAATTGGAATATGTAATCTAATGTGCTTCCGTTTATTGAAGAAATTATAGGCTGCATGGATAGCAATTTGATAACCTGCCTTATACAGTTCGTTCCCAATGCTATAGGTTGCAAGGGAACAAGAACCTTCAAGGTAATGAGAAACTGTCGGCATATTTGTTCATCATATGGTTTGTCAGAATGACAAGTCCGAGAAAGCAAGCAAGTCTAAAGACTGTTTCGACAGACATATTAGATTCAAGCACATTGGCAGAATATATATCAGTAATAAAATGGCCCTTTAGCCTAGAACATAACTATATATTGCCAACATTTGTATCGAGTGATGTAAACAGAACATACGCATGCGTCTCTGCTTCTGGAGGAATGGTCAATTATAAAAAAATATACCTGAATAATTTTCATAGGACAGTGGTCAAAGTCATTGATTACCCAGAAAATATATGAAATCATTTTGTCTTTTTCACTCTCTCCGCGAGTTCCAATATATTACTCAATCCTCGTTGCCATCTTTAAAACGTGATTTCAAGCTTTTGCATTCATCGAAGTGCAGTTGGCGTTACTGCAGTGGTGTTTTCATTGATGACAATCCTCAAAATACCCCCCTCAATTGTTATGCTGGAAGTTATTTTCCTCATGCAGGTACCGTATTGACTCCCACTGTATTTACGTCAGGGTACCAGGCTACAAAACGTGTAGGACATTCATACTGCCTCGTTCAACTGAACAGTCCTCTGATTCAAAACATCGCCAAATTATATGGTAGCAGGAAGGTCCCATCATCCCACTATCCCACCTCGTGACACGACAGAATAGCACGAATGACGAGAACGTACTTCATATACAACTAACATGAGTAGCCTAGTGCCTTGTGTACTAGATGCATTGCCGATGTGTCATTATCAGTACCGTACCTCAACAAGGTTGTCTGTACATCGTGATCATAACGCGTCACTGTTAATTACATTCCAACTTATTCAGGCTTATGTACTCGTGAAAGAATACCCAACATAGTTGCATCAGCATGTCAGTATGTAGCATACCTGTAAAAAGAATCGATTGTTTGAACATCTGCCCGCAATGATTTAATTAAAGGGGAGTTATTCTGGGATGTCAGGTCCTGTTGTGTCAGCAATATTATGAACCGATGTTTCCTCTGTCGGGGACGTGATAGGACAGCTCCATGATCGTGATGCACTAATCAGACCCTATAGTTGACGCCAGAGGTTATAGCAACTACCCACCCCGGGGGTGATGCGGCACGTGTGAGGAAAATGTGAGCAGTGTCATTCTACAGAAGCTCACATTATCCAATCTGACACAATAATATTTTGCTATAAGGGTCGCTCGAGATAACTTCACTAGGATGACTCAACTATATACGCAAATTCCATGTTTGCTGTCATTACCCATGAGGGCGGGAGGCTTAATAGTAATGCGCTCATTTGAGACATGGCAGAACAACACAGAATAACTTACATTTTCATTTATTCATTAGAGCCCAACATGCTTGAGAGGATTATAATGAATTACAAATAACGTGACCAGTCTAGCAGTCTAGTACAAGATTGTGCCCGACATTTGTCGTATCGTGTAAATGAGCCTCAACGTGGCCAGCCTAGCACATCCTGCAGGACCGATATCTTATCATCGGGGTTGTACCTCAACAAGGTTATTATTACAATATTATCATAAGATTCCACTGTTGATTCTACTGGGGATTATTCGGGCATATGCCCTTGTGGAAACATACCTGCATTGTCCACAATAGTTGCATCAGCATATCAGTATCATTGTAATTATAAAAGAAACTCCATTGTAGGAACATCTGCCCGCAATAGTTCAATTAAAGCAGAGTTCTCTCAAGATGTCTTTTCTCGTTATGTCAGCAATGATATCAATCGATTTGTTTCTGCGAGGAACCTGATATTACAGCTCCAGGATTGCAACGCATCAATCATACTCTACTTCCGACGCCAGAGGTTTATAACACACTTCCCCAGGGGAAATAAGGCTGGTGTGGATGAAATATGAGCTGTGTCATACACAGGAAGCTTTCAAATACCCAATGACGCTAATCCTATTGTTGTTGTTAATTAGGATTTGGGTACAATAGGTGTATGAAGTAGGGGGGGGGGGGGAGGTGACGTGGATGAATGACCTTGGTTATATTCGTTATCTTTATCTAGAGCTGTTCGTTACGCAACTCATAATTAGGACAGAAATATAACGAATAATCCCATGAACGAATGTCACTAATTGGGTTTTATAATGTCATTTTTAATCGTTTGTATAACGAGAGCCTGAGTAGATACATCAGTCTAGTAACAATTTTTATCATATTTTTTCCTAACAACTGTTGGTACATCATAATATTACGAAACATGTTGGAAGTTGCAACACTCCAAGGGGCGAACCTACATAACTATGAAGTATATATCTGCACCTTCTGGTCCTCTATTGTTTCTAGAAGGGGCGTAACATATACGTAACGAATAGTCACTATTAACCAATTAAACTTGTCAATGTTCAAATATATTACATCGGTGACTTAATTGCGTCTATTATGAATGCAGAAACCCATGTATTACACTGTCACGATGACATATAAAATAGGTGAATGCATAGCGAATATGTATTTGGATAAAGTGAGATAGATCCCGAACTGTTATCCCACATGTGTAGTTTCAAGCTAATAGCAAACAATTGTTCCAATAAATGTTCATATTACCTTCAATGACTTAGATTTTCGGGGCAGCTTTTCATAATTAAAAAAATATCAAAACACGATGAGAATAAGAGCCTTTTTTTAATGATCAATCTGTTATCCCCTTGTTCTTTTCCCACGTGTTCCATGACTGGTGTAGTATATCGGTCGAACGTAATCCCGAAGCAATCCAATCCAATTATTATGAGGTGCTCAGAATATCAGTTTCCATAGGAGGTGCATCGTATTCAAGTTATTCAGGACGATGTACAAGGCTTGTAATCGGTGAAATAAAATCATGTCGACGCTCTGGAAACCGGACGTGTCGGATCCCCTGCTGAATCATAAACGGGCCCGAATATACACAGATCGATTTACAAGAAACAGTAGTGGTTTATCAGACCTAATTATACTTCAGTTGAATAAAACATTATCAAAGCTGTGGAGCCGCCTTTTATGGTAATATGTGATAATGTGTCGATGGCCATTCGTATTCTTCGTCGAAATCAGTAAGGGTTTGGCAGTCTGGTTGTAAATGAATCTAGCGGAGCCTCGTGGGCATCTTGTAATGAATAGAAACCAAACATTTGCCATAGCCATATACTATGCAGCTACTATGGTCATTACATTGTCTGTGAAAGTCTTCAATATCATGATGTACGTTTTTCATTTCAAGTTATCTTGAGCTAAGAAGCAACGTATTTGCAAGAATTTTGCAGCAATTTAGGAAAGTGCACACCTTTTGTTTTAAACGTTATTCACAACATCAGGGAAAAAAATCGATAAGAGTCATATCATAACTGTGATGCCTTATAGGCAACAATAAAACGCTATTGATGCTAATTTCAACGAATTGATTCAGAACCAAAGCCACCAGCGCAGCCACTTTCCCCGGTGATTTAGGGAAGTGGTCCGGTACAGCAGTCGGAGTCCGGTGATATTGCCTATGTTCTCGCCTACTCCAGAGAGAATGCCCTGGAGGATCACGAGACACTCTGTCTAACTGGATCACTCATTCTCTACTAGAGCTGACTCGATTTCTCTTTATAAACGGAACTCCAACCCACTTCACATTGTCATATCAGACAACATAGCAACATACCTATTATCGCTACATTGGCGTTTGGTAAATCATTTCTTCAGATGATAATTATCAACCTATTTTCAATTATGATCACTTGTATTTCGTGCCCTCATTTCAAATGTTATGAATCTCTCTGCATGAACACGTCATTTATACGCCTATTTACAGTTGCATTCCACGCCGTGTGCTAATGATATGTGTCGAAAGTCACTCGGGACTGCGCGGAGACCGGACTGCTCGGACTGTGTACGAAGCAATGGAGATATCGCTCGTTCGGTGGTATATGGCAATCTTTCGAAACTCCTCTGGCGAAAACTATGGATCCTTCCACTACAGAACTCCACTAACATTCCCGACATAGTCGAAGATTTGGTGGAATTACATAATTTCCAACTGGTTATGGCAAGTCAATTTCGTCTTATCCCGAACGTTCAATTAGGTTCAGCCGCTGTGAGCATGCGCATTGACAACTGTGAACTGGCTTATTACAATACATATGTCAGGGTACAAACCTCATCACATTCTATAGTTATGTAATATAGGCTGTATGGTTATCGATTAATATCACTGGGTTAAATCGAGACCTGGGGCACGTGTGAGCACAAACTGCTGCAATCAGCTGTAGGGCTACATCGTGATGTATCAGAAGACAGTAAGATGTATTGCACCGATAATGTTACAAGCCGTCATTTACTGAACAAGAGAGACGGTGGTGAACCAAGAACACTACAACTTTGATGATTTGACATACTGCCATATTCGCGTCTCCTTTTCGGCGATCACGTCGGGATTTAATGTACACATGAATGATAATAGTACTTGCTATACAAAAAGTATTTATTGCACTAATGCGCGTCCATGGATATTAGTACTCTGCAATGGTCTCGCGTGGATCGGATCTGTACAATGTTTATCAACCAACTTGTGTGATCGTATGAACGCTAACAGAGTCATGACTGACTCACCTTTCGTATGGAATGACTAATGTAACTCGGGTGTGATACTGTACACATTGTAGTAGTAGTATTGGCTAAGGGTATGAGACTATTATTCCTTTCTACGTAGTACTTACGCAGGATACTCCAACTCATTCACTTCTCACTCAAGTATATCAACTGATCGTTACTGACGTATACACCAACGAGGAGGAACAAAACGGAAATTTGAAACTAACAATAAATCTGAGAAGCTAAATTCTGACGATTACTGGTTACATTCATACCTTCTTCTTTATGAATGACCTATATTCAATGAATTGTGGATTGCTGTTTATTAAAACTCTTTCCTTCGTAGTCCTGTATTCTCAGTGTTGTTGAGCGCTTTGATCTTGAACCGACGCTATATAAACACTTATCATATACGAATGTATGTATATATGTTGCCATAGCAATCCTATCTGAGTAATTACAATTCTGCCAGCTTCATTGGATTATTAGGCGATTTATTACATGGCGGAAGTTGATAACATACAACTCAATATTGTTACTGAGAAAGCAGCATTACATTTTAAATAACTACAAGGGATTCGATTTATTGATATTCACCCTACGTTATAATATATTTCATTAACTCACCATATTCTAAAGAGTGCTTCGACTCATGATCAACTAAGAATAAATACCTGCCTTTGACATTATTTTGTTCATTGGTCGCTTGCTTTCGAAAATGATGTAAGAGTACATTCCGAGGTAATCTTCTGATCTTAGGAGACATAAAGACTGCCTTTCTCAAAGTTACAAGGAATCGGATTTACCCACCTCCCTAGCTATGAATTCGTATTACGAGATGATAGATGAGAAGTTAAGTGGTATTCCCTGCGGCTGACTGATTATGGCGCCGATTGCCTGAGTTACGAGTGTGTTGACTCGCTCGAAAGACGAGAGCAGGCGGAATGCCCGTAGATCGGCTTTCGGACCTGAGGGACAATGTGACGGAAAAAATGAGGAAATCAATATTGGAAGGGGTTGAGAACATTCACTTCACAGGGCTATTGTTCTCTAACTTCACATTTCGCTCTCCCAATTCCCCTACATGCTCCGTCAAATCCACCCCTCCCCAACCAAAGATATACCAAATTAGGATGTAGACTATTTTATGAATTCACTGAGGTATAGCCTGAAATTAAGTGAGACCCTTTGAGTCTCCCGAAAAACATACACTATGACTTGACATGGCTCTATTGTTAGCTTACCATCAAAGTGATCCATTTACATGACGTCATAGTCGTGACGTCACGAAAAGTGGAATTGCTGTCATCAGTTCAACACATCCTGTGCACAGTTCAGTCGTACCTGTGCACATTTCAGTCGTACCAGAGGGCGGACTTC
>JAUOBX010367017.1:0-10813 GCA_032360705.1 Eupentacta quinquesemita
TGAGCGATTTCTGCGGACTGCGCAGGCCCTGCGGATGGTTCCATGGAGCGCCATTTGAGAAAAAATATTGCAATCACGGCCTGTTAGGTTTTATAATTCCAATTGTGCGTGTATATTATAATTCGTATGTGTGCGCGCGACGACAATTACAACGCGGGCACAATTACCCACGTACATAGAGTTATTAGTAGTTATGTAATGGGAGTAGTAGACTTTATTCTTCCAAACAAAGTGGCCCCTGGTCTTCCCACTGGCTTTGCGGTATGTATCAAAGCTTCCCTCAGAGCAACCTTTGTTGGAGCCTCCTTCTGGAGTCTTGCAACATGACCCAATAATCTCAATCTCCTATATGTGCGACGATGGATGACTAAGGGACTTGGTTAGTCTCGTTGTAGAGTTTGTCGTTTGATAGCCAATTGTTATTGGTCCATCTGATGTTCAGGACATTACGTAAGAGTCTTCTCTGAAAAGTGTCAATTTTGCGTTCCAGGTCTCTCGTTGTGCCTCACAATTCACAATAGTTATATAATACTCTATGTTTATGTTATAATTAGTAGTTATATGATACTCTATATTTGTTTTCCCGTAATGAACGCGCGCGTCGCACTATCTGTTTGGTGTTTGTTCCATGTTTGTATCATGGCGCACCGATACATATACAGCCACAGAATTACACAATTACGAGTAAGAATTGCAAGGAGCAAGGAACAATTTTTACATTGAGAATTCGGGGTTTGCAGGTAATCACATCACATTGTGTGTAGTTTCCTAGCAAAATTACTGATTAAAAGAAAACGGTGGGTTCGCGGGTTTCATTTCCTGGTCCATAGACTTTTTCAGGCCTACATGCGCACCTTCAAATGAGTCAATTACCGACCCGAGTTATTCGCCCTGATCTCGTTATCAAAATTCACGTACAAATAATTTGTCCATACAAAAAGTAATATTCATTACCGGTAGTGTTTGATGAAATTCTAACCATCTCAGAGCATTTCGCCGGCTAATACGCAAACGGCCAGGCAATGGAAACATCCTGTTACCGTCATTGTTGAAACCTCTTTAGGCACAGTACTTTCAGCGACAGCTACTCCGCGATTACGAGGGTTTTCTTGATTATATTATATCGCTAGTAACATCTTCCCCAGTTTTACAATACTACGCAGAATTTTGGACACGTAGACTCGTTCGTTGTACATGAAATACGGTGTTCCCACTGTTCTATGGGAAATGTTGTCCTCAATCCGAAATGTTTGGTTTTGCCGGATTGTCAGATTGAGCGCGTTGTATACCGCCCCAATCATAGAAACCTGATGCGCGTTCGGTGTTTAGACTGCCAACTGATCATCGCGTGAAATTTGCAAAATAGAAGCACCAGTCTCGCAGCAACGCTCCCGCGCACATGTGTGCCAAGTTTCATATCAATCGGATGCAGAGAGTTGAGGCGCCAACTCGAAAATTGTCTGGCGGGAGCAGCGGCAGATACGACTAAACCCGGAGTGGGGGAGACATTGAACATCACAGACGTTCGTTCTACTAGAACCCGAGTACGACATCACATAAGCCCCTATACGTACCCAGTTCTATGCTGCCAGATTTGAAAAACCTATAAGTCGGTATACGAGTCGCAAACAGAATTTATACCCACTACAACTGAAAAACAAAAGTATTGGACACCGCAGTCCCGTGGCACAAACGTAGTGCAAGAGTACGAGCCGCTTATTCTATCTAATTGGCTAATCGCGTTCACATACCCAAAGGTTATTTTTGCAACAACAGACAGTTGGTCGGAGTCTATAGTAACACATGCAACAATCAAGATGTTTGGTCGAGTCTCGTTGCGTCAATGACTTTTGAATTGAGCAATACTCGAAGCATGTACAGATCTATCCAAAGATAGATCTGTGAAAGATAGATCCAAGGATAGATCTATCCAAAGATAGATCCAACGATAGATCTATTCAAAGATAGATCTATTCAAAGATAGATACTTTTGTTATTCGTCTGTTCATACGATCAGACTGAACGCAAAACAATATATGTCAAATCGCACTGGAATTGGTTCACTCAGTCGTGCAGCATTAGCCAATCACCCATGTTTTGATTGTTCACAATAAGAACGCAAATGTGGTATAACCAGGCTCCGCGTGCGCAGTATACGTAGCGTGCCTCCACCGTCACGGAATTCTACGCGTGCTATAGGCCTACTGTATCGCGGTAGCCAGTGGTAACTCCGTCAGCCTAAAAGTTGCCCTGTCGCCTAATATATATAATTTCAAAGATACAATATCTCTAGAGAGATTTCTTGTCTCTTTGATTTCGGGGTTGTAGAATAGGGATGAATCGCAAATGTTCGACTTCTACCGTATCATGAACAATCTCGACCCCAAATTCAGCAAAATAACAGACTCGGCTTTATTTAGCTGAATTTAGAGTCTCGACTGTTTATTCTCCGGTAAAAGTCTCACAACTGCGCTTTATCCGTCATCTGGATCGCCACCCCGCCAATACTCCGCTGAGCGGGGCATCACATGTATCTTGTGCGAGAATAGTAGGAATCAACTGTGCGATTGATACTCTGTATTAGGCGTAGGCTACGTTATATGCAGTAATAGAATCGTGACCGGACAATTGGCACCCAGACAATTTGGCAATTGTCCGGGTGGGAATTTTCCGGCAACCAATAGAATACCTTCCATAGTATAGGAATGAACATTTCACATTTCACACATGTTCATACTTACATGCTGCAATGACGAGGATTTGCACGAACCATCCTCGATTCTTCCTGGTAGGTCGGAAAATGGTGTAGAGCCCGGCCTGAGTAGTTTTGGTGAGTTTCAAGCGAGGTCCCGTGTTTACCCTTCGTCGTTTATTTCTGCACCAAACTATCTCGCGACATCCAGGGGTGTTTTTAACGCCAATATTCTCCGGGTAGGGAAGGTCAGTACCACCCTCCTTTGCTGGGTATATGGTGACGGTATACACCCCACCCGTATCCAACCATTCTGTCAAACGAGATAAGTAGTCGGACACATGGATAAACGGATGATGGTACGGAAGAACGGGACAAAATGGGTTACCGTCATAGAGGGGGTGACTGCATAGTCTTGTTACATGTTTGTTACTAATGGGGAAAGGGGATTATAATTCGGAAGGAATCATGACTGATAATACGATACGTCTTATATTCATGCAGGGCCTACCACCAGGGAATTATTATTATCATAGAAATAGTGGTATCGGACATGTAACCATATCTTACACATTGCGCAGGCCAAGGAGTAGGCACATTGTGAACGACACTACGGTAGCTGCATGAAAGCTTCCACATGTAATACTCTGTGAGGCGTCCAGTCTGCATCAAGTATGAGGCCAATACTAGAGAATTACGCTTAGAAAATGTGTTCGAAATCGCATTTCACACATTTCCTTGCATATATACTTTGTAAAGTCGAATTATGGGAATATTACTTGGGAAGAGGGGAATCCACATTGTGTCAGTTGACTAACACCAACTCGTTCTTTGAAAAACTGCATCAAAGTACGATATAAACCTATAGTGCAGCAGCGTAGCAACACATTTGGTACAGTTTATAGAGTATGGTGCATGAGGGAAGAAATTCGGATTCGGACACTGCAAATTCCATTCCGGGTGCCCGTGGCGGCCATTTTCTAAAATGGCTACCGAAAATGGCTATTCAAATTTGTAATCGTTTCAGATATACTGACAGCTTGGAACTCTTCGAATAACAAAGAGTCATATAGATTACTGCAACGAAATCCGAGGGAGCAGATAATTTATACATTTTGAAGTGGCATTACACGAATAAAAGGAGCATTTCACGACGTGCACAAGCATAACTGCGTATGATAGGCCCTCGTAACAATGAATAATCCATGATGAGAAGGGTTACGACTGATAGCTAGAAGTCAAAATGTAAATTACAGGAATAAGCCAGTTCACGGTTATCAATGCGCATGCCCACAGCTGCTAAACCTAATTAAACGTTCGGGATAAGAAATTTCACACATTGACTTATTGGTACGTATTTTTAAACTGCTATAACTAGTTGGAAATTTCACCCAATCTTCGACTATGTTATCGTCCATCAGTGTGGATAACTGGTAGTGAAGTTTTGTGGTGACAGGTTTCCTAATTTTCTCCAGGTGAGTCTCGGAAGATTGCCCTACTACCTCCGAACGAGCGATATCTCGATTACTTTGTACACTGTTCGAGCAGTTCGGTCTCCGCGCGCCCCCGAGTGACTTCTGACACAGATCATTAACATACGGCGTGGAATGCAACCGTGAACAGGCCTATACAATTCGGAATGTTTCCTACATAGTTGTAGTTCCCATCAATTTGGTAGGTCATATCATATCCCGAGAGCCATACATTGTATTAGTATAGTCTGTATCACTCTCAACCTAATCTTGATACTTGAAATAAATATCGAGCTCAACATCCAGTATAATATATAATATAGATAGTTTTCAACAAACAAGAAAACCGTTTCCATATATCATTACTTTGAGGTGAGGTACCATGAACAACTTACACAAGGTGCATTACGCTTATATATATGCGACATCAAATGTCAAACTAGACGTGTGCAGGCGATAAACCGAACACGTGTGAAATCCCCGGAATACATATGTATATAGACTTTCTAGGATTAGAAAAATTGCACAAATCATGAAACCATGTCTGGTTGACCTCAAACGACTTCAAAAGCAAGCACCATCTAAAATCCATACCCACCAAGTTCCATCCAAATCCGACAGAGTTAGGGAGATCGCATATATTATGCAAACCTGACCTCCGATGACCTTGAAATGACCGTCATGTTTTTCGGGACCACATATAGTCCACATCCATCAAATTTCGTTTGAATCCAACAAAGTTGGGGAAATCGCATAAATTACGCAAACTTGACATCCGGTGACCTTGAAAGGGCCGTCATGGTTTTCGGGACTAACTATAGTCCATACCCAGTTTCGTGTAAATCGGATGATTTTGAGATATTTTCGCTAAAAACTGCAAAGTAGAGGGCACCAGTCATGTAGCAACGCCTTCTTTCGAACCCATCCGAGATTTCACTAGGGCGGATATTTGGACCAAGTTTCAAAACGAATCTGACAAGGCATCGAAGAGTTATCGCTCTAACAACTCAAGTTTCTGGCCGCACAAAACCTGCAAATTAGAGGGCAGCAGTCATGTAGCAATGCCCACTTTCGAACCCATCCAATATTTTTACTAAGGCGTACATGTGTTGTACCAAGTTTCGAATGAATCGGACAAAGCGTCAGAGAGTTATTGCGCTAACACCTAAAGTTTCCGGTGGCGGCGGCGGAGACGGCGGCGGCTACACCATCAAATCCATAATATCCCCAGACACTGTAACGCGTCCCGGTGATATGATAATTTTCAACGGAACAATGCCACAACAAGTGTGGGACTTGACCTCGGAATCAGAATAGGGTCAGAATACAAAAAATCGGGAGCTCTGTAGACCTGCTTGATGATCTAAGTACCAATAAACCATTGACCTATGAAACTAATTCCATTATCACCTGGGCAACCAAAAAATAGTGCTACCTCTGCAGGCTCTGTATGTACGCTACAATAACCCCTGATGATCAACCCACCCCACAGCGTGACGTCACCAAGCAGTGAGGCTCACGATTTGCCGTGGCGTGAACATTCCTAGAGAAGCGTCTTGATGAAGAGGATATGTGAGGAGCCTCGCTGGCCAGATAAAGGGTTAATACTATTATTATCAGTGCATCGTATTGGTCAATCAAAATATACTGAGGTACGTACCGGTTTTAGGTTTGACGAAGGCTGGACTCATCAGTGGGGTAGAATCATCTTTGAAGATGAAGCTCGCGGAGTACTTGCCATAACGGTAGCTGCCGTATCGTTCGGATTCTGCAACTTTCAGATAGCCGCCGCGAAAAGGCGAGTCGGCTGGTGTGAATACCCCAGTTTTCACAATTTCGCTTGGCAGTCCGCCTGTTCTGTTGAACTCGATAGTCCCATCAGCTTTGTTAGACTCGCTCAAAATGGCGTAGATGTAGAGATCCTTGTGGCGTCCGATTTCAGGGGTGTTCGTAAGCGTGAAGAAGCTAGCAGAACCCCGTGCTGTCAGTATCGCTACATGAAAAGTAAGAGTTATACGACCTGTTCGAATTGAAGGGAATTTATTAGTGAAGTCAGAAAAACGATTAATATATCACAAATTAATAAATAATAAATAAATAAATATCGGTGCTTATAGAGCGCCTTATCACAAAGTATCCAGGCGCTTCACAGAGACACAAAAACATGTAAAATGCTAACAGCAAACCTAAAGGATAATAAATATGGAAAAACAAAAGCCTATATAATACGTGAAACAACGCTTCCCAAAATATACCATTAAAATGGTAGTGAAACTCTGAAAGACGCAGTAGAGAAAATATTAAAGTGTATAAAAAATACAAATGCCTATAATACATGAAACAATGCTCCGTAAAAATACCTATAAAATTCGGAAGGAAACCACCGGATAATTACACTACATCGACAAGTGAGTGAACCACAATTCCACACTATTCAAGGAACATGAGGCTAATTTGATATTCGAGGTCAAAGCGAAAGCATTCAAAGAACAGTACAGAAGGTGTACTGGAGTAACTATAGTACTACAAAACAGATCTTCACATAAGTCAGATTAGAAGTTCATGACAGGGGGAAGAGAATAGTTGGAGGTATCGAGAGCCATCGTACAAGGAGTCAGGTAGAGAATGAATGCATAGTTCGGTCGTAAGTTAGCCCATCACACTTGGTTGAGGGGGAGGGGGGCCTCTAGTACACCATTAGAGTACACTGTTAATTATTTCCATAACAGTTTTTTTTATTCCTTGCTGAAAGCAACAAGTATCTATGCGATCATGCAGATGCGCGTATGTGTATGTGTGACACCTTGTTGTGAACACGATAACTAGAGAACGGAAGCACCAAACATGTTCCTATTTTTGTTGCAATTATGGAGAGGAAGAACCCTATTGTTTTTGGCGCAGGTCTAAGGTCAGGCGAGGTGAAGAACCAAAAAGCTTGTGAACACGATATCTAGAGAACGAAAGCATCATATACGTTTGTATTAGGTATGCTGGTTGCAGTTATGGTGGGGAAGATCCCTATTGGCTGATTGGTTGGATGGTGCCAGGTCAAGGTCATCCTAGGCCACATTAGGACGATCCTTATATCTTGACAACGGAACATTTTAGGGACAATCCGATGAGAAGTTATGTTCGTCTGTATATACTGCATCTGGTGACCGACATTGACCCCAGTTTACCTTTTGACCTCATCTGACCTTTTGACTGTTTGATCTTTAGGGCTATTTTTGTGACAACCAGACTTTCGTTGAGGTAATCCATGAAGTCAATCACACCACCCTTCCATTATGCTCCTGTTACAAGTTATCGATTTGCATGTGAGAGGTCAAGGCAGAACGAACACTGAATTAGTATATAGATGCTCATATACAGGCACTGAAAAAATTGCACACAGCATCATGGCTATCGAATACAATACACAGGCTCCATTCTTGTTGTGTGAGCTGTACATATTCAGTACATATTAAACAATAATTTTGGGTCGGGTCAAAGGTCACATCATGTGTACAGAGGCCAAATACAGAGTGACCATTGAATGCAATGGTATACTTCATTCCCGGTATTTCCGTTGTGCATAAAATAGTATACATAAATCCTAATAATCAGGTCAACAGAGGTCAAAGCCTGGAAACCTCGTAAACAGAATATATATTGAATGCAAATGTATATGAACAGGCTTCGTGTTTGGTATGTAGGTGGTACATATGGGGTACATGATCCCGGAAGAGTGGTCGAGCGGTATCAGTGACGCTTGGCAATACACTGAGTCCGGGTTGGTCCGGGTTCGATTGCCACAATCACGATCATGCGTATTTCTCCAGTGGTGGATGTATACTCACAGCGACGACTGCCGGGATCAGGCTAGACCTTGTGGGTCGTTTCGGCGAGTTTCACTTCCTATTCTATAACTGGACTGGGGTTCCCCTTTAATAACCCCTCTGATTTGTCCGTTCTCTGATTACCGCCACCAAGGGAGGCGATCAGTGGGAGATATAACTCAAGGCATGCATATTCGTGCTACACTTCACGCCGAGCAGACCCAACAGGGTCTAGGATCAGGCTAGTATCCGCATAAGAGAAACAAGAGTGCCAATGGCACAGTAGCTCACCTAGTATGTGTACATTTGTTTCACTAGTGCAAACCGAGGAGAAGTGACTGAGTGGCATTTGAGACCTTGGACCGAAACATCATGAAAATCCAGGAGGTATGGTTATTAGAGCAAAAGTATGACTCCAATTTCAAATGAAGGGTCCTAGGTCCCACACTGGGCCTTGGGCCAGAAATTTGCGAACACCCTCCCCCATCTCAATGACCCACCACCCGAGGACCATTACATGTAACACTGAAGAGAATCAATTAAAGTTTGTAAGAGGACATTTTTTTTCCAGCACTAGTGTGTGTAGTTTCATAAAAAAATATAGACCATAGGGCCTGAGTGGGACCTTGGGCAATGAAATCCTGAGCACCCCGAAGGTATGGCGGTTAGACCATCATTGTGATCGAACATCAGCAATGTGCACTAAAAAAATTAGGAGGAGAAGCATTTTGCGTGATTCCCCATGCTGGGCCCCAGGGCTCACACAAGGTATCAAGCCCAAAATTCCTGAACATCTCTGATACTGTAAGACCATCATCATGACCAAACATCAGCACTGTGCAATAACATTTAAAGGAGATACAGTATTTTGCTGTATTTTTTATAATGAGCCCTATATAGGGCCCAAACTTCCAAAATTCCAAAATTTCCTGAACACTCCTTCTACTTGAGAATCATTACATGCAACTCCAAAGAAAATCAATTGAAACTTGTGGGAGGAGATGCCTTTCAAGCACCATGTGTGTAGTTTCATGAAATGGGCGATAGGGCCCAAGTGAGACCGTGGGCCAACAATTCCTGAACACCCTGAGGGTACAGCTGTTAGACCATCATTATGGCTAAACATCAGTACCGTGCCCAAAATGTGAGAAAGGAGGAGCATCTTGCCTGAGTCCACATGATGAGCCCCAGGGCCCACACCGGGCACCGAGCCCAAAATCCCTGAACATCCTCAAGGTATGGCTATTAGACCATCATTAAAACCAAACATCAGCACTTTGTGACATAATTCGTAGGAGATACAATATTTTGCGGTATTTTGCGGTATTCCAAACTGGGCCCTCAGCCCAATATTTCTGAACACCCCCAACGGTCCTCTACATGAGGATCATTACCTGTAACTTCGAAGGAAATCCATTGAAACTTGTGGGAGGAGATGCATTTCAAGTACCATTGTGCGAAATTTCATAAAATGGCATTCGGGCCCAGGTGGGACCTTGGGCCCAAAATTCCTGAACACCCCAAAAGTACAGCTGTTGGTCCATCTTTATGACCGAAAATCAGTGCTGTGCACCAAAATTCGTTGGAGGAGAAGCATTTAGCGTGATTTCACATGATGGGATCCAGGGCCCACACCGGGATTTGGGCTCAAAATTCCTGGACACCTCTGATAGCCCATGACCTCGTCATCATTGTCACCAAGTTTCATAGTTATACATTGAAGGTTGTAGGAGGAGTAGCAATTCGAAGTCAATCGAGAACAGATACATAGATACCGGTAGATAGATACAGCTGCATGATCACAATAGCTCACCTAGCCATATTGCTATGGGTGAGCTAAGAAATATGAAAAATCAAACTTTTGACCCCTTGTAACTTGAGCACCGAATGTCCGATTGAAGTGGAGGTTATTTTGGTTTATGTAGCACACATAGCTCTATCACATATCCAAAAATTGACAGTTACTATTTTCCTTGCCCAATAACTCCTAAAATTAGCACATTACCCGAGACTTGACCTTGGACTTTTTGACCTCATCATCAGGGGTTGCCTGACCCAATGACCCTCAAAAACAACAATAGAAATCTCTACGAGCACCTCAACTGTGCTTATATTCAAACCGATAACTTTGCATACAAAGGTCACACGGGGTCAAATCATGGCTTGTTCCGATCAGAAGGTGGCATTGACATCCGAAATGGCCTTTGAAACATGATTCGGTCTAAAAACCGGTGTAGGTCAAATTGAGGTCGAAGGTCACACAGATACGGGTCGACTTATGGATCACAATGGCGCATCTCCCAACGTTGGCCGACCTTCGGTTCTCATATTACGAGCAAAAAACTAGTTTCTGACCTAACTCACCCTTGATGACCTTGGATGAAATGGCCGTTATGTTTGAAAATAATCCACAACACTATTCACACCTCGTCCTGAAGATCAAACATGTGGGACTTTGCCAATGGGAGTTATGGCTCTTTGCATTGGCTCTTTATTTCGGTTTTTAGCCTCTAACTGGCTTTTGGTGACCCGCACAGGCTTATCTACATACAAATTAAGTTTGTGTGCAATCCAACCTTCACTTCGTGAGTCACAGTGTCCCAAGCAGCGTAACCGACACACATACACAAACACACACACCCACACACGCCAGTCTGACTACATAGGTTCCCTCGCTGTCGAACGGAACCAATAACGAAGCTCCTAAATGGAAGTGACCATGGGGTATACCGTTGGACATTGTTAAACATTCGTTCAATGACGTTCCCTCTTCCTTTCCGTCAATATTAACACCGTTTCCAGAATAAAGGTATGATCAAACAGAATAGGCT